>JAIPRL010001187.1:0-46879 GCA_025469235.1 Pemphigus obesinymphae | reverse complement strand
TAAAAAAAAATTGTGACTACAGATTTTCAAGATTTTTTGAATTTAGTTAGAGTTATATATATTTAACACTGTATAAAATTTTCAGAACTTAAAACCGAAAATTACTCCTTTGAGGACTTAAAAACCTCGAAAACTAAAAATGTCTATAAATAGTCCAAAATTTCAAAAAAATTTCAAAAAACTTAATCAACGTAAATATATTACTAAATTAAACATTTGGTAAAAATTTCAAGATTATAAAGTCATTATTTTCGAAATTACGACGAAATTAAAATTCTCGATTTTACAAAATTGTATTTTTCGTAATTTTTTGGTAGTTTTTCCATACGCATTAAAAAACTATTGAGAAAATCGAAAATAACCTTTCAAAAGTACCAACTAGATGTAAATTGCTATCGGAAACCAAGTAAACTTGTAAAAATCCGATCACTCCTTTTGGTAGAAAAGAGGTTTATTGAAAAATAAAAAATAAATAAAATAAACATCATTGTTAAACCACTAGCTCCCTCGCTACGCTCAGAATCTAAAAGTATCAGTGCAAAATTTGGTTTTGATATCTCGAATGGTGTAGATTTGTATGGGTGATAAAAAAAATAGTTCTTTCATTTATATATGAGCCTTTATAGTCCATACCAAACGATTCTAAGTAGTATTATTTAGGCAATTTATTATACTTCCTTAGTACAATTTTGTATTTGTGTAAGACGTACATGATCATTAGTGTTAGCAACCCGTATCTGCGTGAACATGTCAGTTATATATTTTTATAACAACAAAAAAATTTATATTTTTCACTCAAATAGATGATTTTAATTCCACTAGAACGTAGCAATGAATAAATCAATTTTCATTTTGAAAAAAAAATTCAAATTTTCCATAAAATTTACGAGGGATCGAAACACATTTTTAAAAAAATTTTTATTTAATTAGATATTTATGTTCAGCATTTAAAAAAATGTGGAAACTTTAAATGGTTTTAATTATAATATAAAATATGAAAATAAAAATGTGGCTCGATCATTCCCTCCAGTAAGTAATCAAAAATATATATTATGTTTTCAAAATTGTATCAGAGTAAGCATCTTACCGGACTGTTGGAATTAAAATGAGTAATTTCTGCCTAAAAAAATAGTAGTATGGAGGCCCCTTAACAATTTAATTTTTATCTAGATGACTATATAAATTATTAACCATCTAAAGCTTTAATTATTTTAAATTAATCAATAAAAGCTAATGAGGGCGTTTGTATACACTCCTATAGGTACATCCTTGTAGGCACGGAATATTTATTATTTTCTACTTCATTATAATCTTTCTCGTATTTATACCACTTGGCAATACGTGATTGAGGTATACGATATTATATTTCAATACTCAGGTTTGTGTCAAAAATTATATTAAATTCCTTTCGCGGGATACGCAATGGTGAAGACGATGATAATAAATATATATTAATTGTTAGATATACTAAATTGATGTGATCACATTATAAAAAACTTTTGACCACTTTGAGCTATTTATAGACATTTTGAAAATTAATTTCCAACTTGATTGAATGTATTTATTAAAATAGGTAAATTTGGGTGTTTAGAACAGATAATTTAATATTTAACTCACTTAATCATAACACTTTTATGCTCATTCGTAATATATATTATTTCTTTTATTAATACCTATGTACAACGACGATACAATTGTGAAATAGTATTATACAGCTATAGATTATAAATTCACTGGTTTACAGTGGTGGCTCCTGAACTTTGAAAGTAGGAAGGCGATTAAAAATTATTCATTTTTGAAAAGCATAGAATATAATAATAATTATGCTGGTATCAATTTAAAAGGTATTTATTAAACCAAAATTAATACCATATAGAAAAACAAATATATATGAATACGTCTTACAAAAAACGAAAATTACAAAATAATAAAATGTATACGTTTTATACTCAAAATTTAAGCGTCTATCTTTCGTTTCAGTAAACTAGTCTTCCAAGTTGTTTTATTTCTATTTTCTGTTAATATGATACTGAATTTTTATCTACTATAATATAATATTATATACACCAATAATAAAAGAATAAATTAAAGAAATAATAAAGAAATATAGAAATGTGCACTCGTCACGAACATACAGTATATTATACTCGATAACTTATTCCTACCGTTCCACAGTCCACATGGCATGTCGGGCGATTATTTGTATCCAAATTATTACCGAATTCCCCCTTTTATATTTTTCTGTTATGATCGAATAGTTATGACGGGCGATTGTCAACGTCGCCCCAGAGCCGAAGGCTGTTCAATACTCGATAATCGCGTAGATGAATAATAGGTACCTATTTCAACCGTGCTATTGAATAGATATATTTTTAAACTTCGATTACTTTATAGTGTTTTCATAACAATGGAAAACAATTTTTACTTTCGATAATAATATTTTGAAAATGCATTACAATGTAAATATAAATAATTGTCAATATTTAAATCAATATCTTACTTGTTAATTAGTAATTTGTTAATATTTTAGAGGAAGACAAACTCCCCGTCACTCCTACACACGAGCCGCAACTGTTGGCTTATACTTTATAACAAAGTATTTGGTATTTGGTATTTAATAATTTATTTTTAAAACTGCATAATATACATCTTTTGGCTTACACGTTACTCAATTAATAATATATTTAAAAGAACGTTTAATTTTAAATCGTTTTTCAAATTCAGTGATTTACTCGGTGATTTATGTTTGCTTTCAAGTATAAAAAAGGTACTATAGTTTTTTGTTTGAGAACCAAATGACGATTTCCAGTAGGAAACTTTTATCTGGATAGTTTTTTACTGGGCTTTTTATGCTTAAAAATATTTTATAAACACGTATCTCAAATTTCTACTCCAGTAGTTATTTGTAAATTCTAATTTTGAAATGTTATTATAAATATTAATAATATTAATAAAAAATATTGCAGATGTTGACATGAAAAAAATTATATACAATTTTCACTGAATCATCTAAATAATTCTATTGAAGTTATCTTTGGTTTTTATTGGGGTTTTCATAATTTCTATGTGATTAAAATTGATTTTAATCGTATATAACTAATTAAAAGTTGAAACATATATATTTTGCATATACCTACACAAACTACTGTAGCATCGAACCATTTGAACCATTTAATGTTTTTGTAGAATACTAGACAGTGAACATAAATTATATAAGCTATTATATCTTATCAGGGATATTATTCAAGTAAGAATAGGTTTGCATATTATTACCAATGTATATACTATATATTTTTAAATTAAATATATTTCTGAACATTTCATAAATTTCGTTTAATATAAACTATTTTACGAATATAATTATGTACTAAATATAATGAAAAATTAAAATACGTGAGTGAAAAATTAGTTCGAAAGTAAGGAATCTGGTCCCTTTGAGCAATTTTAAATAGGTATACAGGCAATTAAAATTTAAATAGTTATGTTTGTATTGTTCAATAAAAAAAATAAAAATATAAGTATCAAGACTTACAGATTTTTGTAATAAACAATGATTTTTTAGCAAAAGCGAAATAATTATTACCAAGAAAAAACAATTTGATTGAGTTAGATGTAGTAAACCAGAAAGAGAAGGGGTAAGTAAAATGATTTAATTTTCTAAATATGGGCACATTACCTTAAATCTTTATTTAATGGAAATTTACCCCGAAAATACCATTCTATACTTTGTTTATTGTTGTCTTATCTACATTAAGCAATATACATTATATATATATATATATATATATATATATATATTGGTAAATAATACCTATGTTATAATTCTAACCTCGATTCCAAGATTCCAATGTAGGGTATTGAACTGAATTTTTCCATGTGATTTATGTACTTAAATAAATACAAATTAAACTTATAGTTTAATATTTAGATTTTTCACATGAAAATGTTAAGAAAAATATTATATTCCGGAATATGAAGTTTTTAAATACAGGTTGCTGGTTGTTATTAAAAGATATTAATGTAAAAAAATCAATAAAACAATAATTTAACAAATGAAAAAAATTAGTGTTCAAAAATCTTTTTTAATTACAAGATCTACAGGTATAATCTATATCATTTGGCACATTATGGAAGTAGGTATATAATAAAATATATAATATGATAAATGAATAATTATATGAAAAATAAAAATATGAATAACTCGATACTTTATACAACACACGAATAACAACAAATTTTTCAAAATTTTAAATATTTTCACTTCATTTCAATGCTGATGACTGGTATATTGATCAATTTTATTATAATTAAAAATAATAACCTTTAATTCTATTATCTATCATAATAGCTAATAATTTAATATTTTATGGGTTGATTTTAAAAAGGGATTTTCAAATTTTGTTACCATTTTATAAATGTATATGTAATATATAGGTACATATATATATACATATATATGTATTATATATAATATATATATATGTATATGTTAAAATGTTATAAATGCAGGAATATAATATTATTCTTATGATACAATAAACAATTTGTAAGATAATTTACATTAGTGATATTGGGGTCCTTTGACTGTTTAACATTTACACATTAAGGTCAAAAAAACAAATTGTCGAACAACAAGTAAACTTGATCGATATTATGTTATTATAACTTTGTAAAATATTTGAATAATTTGAATAAAGTATTACATATGTTTTTATTTTGGATTTAAACAGGATATCCGAATTAAATTTTTATTAATACTGGTATACATCGTGGTATAGAGAAATATACATTGAAATATATAATCTGGCCAAGAACATATTATTATAGATATTAAAATAAATATGTATGTATACCTACCTATACGTCTTTATGTTAACAGTGTTTAAAAGAACAATTTTACTAGGTATTTAATTTTTTAACAATATTCCGGATGATAAAAGACATATCAGGGATATGCAACACTAACTAGAAGGCCAATTTTTGAAACTCACAATTATTGAATGCCAGATATAAAGTTATTTTTTATTATTACGTGAAACAAATTCTATGTATTTATGCATACTTTTAAGACAAAAACTAATATCTAAGTTCAATATATTTTTTATTATTGACAACTTCTCCAAAATACAATTTATTAGCTATTTTTGCAATATTTGAAGTAAAATGTAGTACATTTTTTTGATGATAATAATGTTAAATGACAATATTTATCACCAGTTTCCATCCTCCAGATATAGGTAGGGAGGTAGGTAATCGGCTTGGTAATAGGTATATAATAAACTCAACATGTGTATCATTATTACTATAACATATTTATTGGCCAAGAGCCCATACCACTATTATTAAAACACACTTCATTAGAAAAAAAGCATAAACTCGTGTTGAAAATATATATTTAGTTTTAGGCATTTTTGTACTTATACAAACTTATAGGTACTTAAGGTACCTATATGATCAAAACTCGTTTTAATGAACTAAAATGAATATTTAAGTATACCCAGTAAATACTCAATGGGTAGGTAAATATTTTAGTAAATATTATGTACGGTATAGATAGTTATAAGTACCTAAAATTCGTTTATTTTGCTTATTAGCAGTGGTAGATTTGTGGAGGGACACAGGGGGACGGAGTTACTTTTCATTTTTTTCATGTTAAACAGCGTACCCCTAAATTTATTTATCAAGGAATGCAAGGAACGCAGTGTTTGTTTTTATTTAACATTTTTAAAAATTATAATTTTTTTTTTTGGAAAAATTTTGAAATTACGAAAATGAATGTTTTTTGTCCTTATCACATAATAAGTTTTAGACAAAATGTATGATATAAAATGTTGAATAGTTGATCTTATTAAATCATATTGATATCATATAGGTAATAAATAATCTTCATTATCCGTGAATGGCTAAAGCCTAAAAGAATAGCGAAATCAATGCGACATCGATAAACTTCATTTCGGTTTACATCTACGACTTCTTTGATTATTAATTTAAAAGGAAAAGTGTTAAATTATTTTGAAAGAGGAATGCTTAAACTATGCTATCTTAAAAAAATTTGGATTTTTCTATTCTATTCATGTTCTATAATAATCTAAAATTTTTTCAAAAATGTTCCCTAGTTAAGAAACTTTGGATAGTGGGTATGGGGGACGTAGTCCTCCACGGCTTACTTTATCTCTAATATAATCTGAATGTAATCAAAATACATAGGTTCTAAAGTTTTAGAAGTTTTGAAGTTTCAATAAATTTTATTTAAAAGCACTTTACTTTTCTTCAAAGATGTTCGAATACAAATACTAGAAACTGAAATTTTTTAACATTAAAATAACTATATTATAGGTATTATAATAATATAGAAAAATAAAAAGTATTTGTTGGAGTATTTAAAATATAGTTAAAGACAATTTTTTTAAACTATTTGGAATGATTTTGATTAAAAGTACTTGCAATTTTAATATAATAGGTATTTGAAAATTTACCTAAAAATACGGCATTTTACAATTATGTACCTACCTACAATATTAAATAAATTATTATGCATTTTTCATTAATTAACGTAATTTAACTATAATTGATAATCATAGTAATCTCACGATAATCACTGATAATTTTTGATAATCAGTAATCTGGTGTACAAAATATAATATATTAGTGGTTTACCCCTCGTATATCTCCTTCATTAATCCAATATTTATTAGATATTTATTTATCAGTAAATTATAGTATACACATTACCTAATGGTCTAGATAACATATTATTAATTATCCATTAAATTATTGTAATGGGAAACAAGGGGTTTATATATTTTTTTACATATTGTTTACAGTTGAGGTATCAACACGTTTCAGGATGTGGTAGAAAAGAAAAGAACCAAATGTATATACGTTGTCGATATTATGATGATATACCTACGATAAAATATTACTCACTCAGTCTTGTCGGGGATGATCGTTATTGTTGTTGTTGTCATAAACCGTTGTCATTTCACGAAAATCGGGAGAGAAAATCTCGACGGAGACAAATAGGTACAAACACAAATTCACGTTGACGAATATTATACACACACGCGAGGAGACGGTTTATTTGAATACTCCAATGTTCGAACCAAACGAAAATCGACTACCGGTATTCGGGACGAAATCCAAAATTGCGAGAAAACGAATCGAATTTATCGCGAATGAAACAAACAATAACAAAAATAATAATTATTTCGCGCGTTAAAATCGTGATTTCGCGGGAGACCGACACCGCTACCACGGTAGTCGCCACTGCAGTTTGGCCGACGAGCGCGTGTCAAACAATATTCGTTTTTCCGAAACGCGAAAACGCGACTTGCACACGGACGGCGAACGCGCGCGACTGACATGCGTGGGGGAGTTCCTCGGCTCGCTGGCAAAACCCACGGAAGTCCAAACGCACACATATACACACAAGGACACACATACACACACACACACACACACACACATACACGGACTAGGAGAATATAAAACGCTGTGTGATAATATTAATATATTATTATTGTTTTCTTACATAATATTATGTTAAAATACACGTTTAAAATAAATTCGATTTTCCCCGGTCGTCCGATTGTGTGACACGTCAATTTTCCCTTACAAAAAAAAAAAAAAAAAAAATACCAATAATACTACACATTGATAACGGTGGGTATAGGTTAGGTGTGTTTATTGGCCAGAAAAAAAAAAATTTTAATCTTCTCCACTGCACGTACTACCTCTATACGACCGGTTTTCCATATTTGAGTGTCCACACTGTTTTATACGAGTATCTACTAGCTAACCATAATATTTGTTGTATTTTTTATTCCTCGATAATATCAATTTCGTAATATATACACGTATGTATAATATGTATCGGTCATATGATTTTGTGGCCACATTACAGTAGCTGTTAATGGCCGATGCACATAATATAACATAATATTATAGTTGGTATTAGGTAAGCTCGTAATACCTCTGCAGCATTAACAAACGTTATGAACGTATATCTCAAATAAGTGGTTTTATAATTTTTTTTTTTTTTGTTTTGTTATATTGGTCTGCAAAAATGTCCGAAAACACATTTTTTCGTACACTAGAACACTCCCTGGTTTGTCTGGCCTGAGCCATTCCACCACGCACCTTCTCTTAGCGCTAGGCGCTACTCAAGGGGCGCAGTCACACACGCCCGAGACCGTTGGTCGTCTATGGACCACCAGCACCGACCTAAGAAGGCCGTACCCTGTTCTTGAGCCGGACCGACGAGCGTCGTTTGGGTCTCCGGCTCCCCACCGGGTGAGTGGGTTTTGGATTCTACTATCAGGCGCCGATACCACAACCACCACGTTTCAGCCAAGGCAGGCACCTCAACCTTGCGGGGCACCATGAGTAGGACTAGGTCCTGCCTCGTGGTGGGGCTCCCCCGCTCCCGTGGTACTGACTGGGTTTATAGTTGACGTCAGTGGGTCAACCCAGAGCGCGAGCGCTCCTACCGCTATTCTAGCCCCACGCCGGCTAGCGGTGGGCCTAACATTTTTTCGTACAGTATAAACTGTTGGTATACATGTATATATATATCTATGTGTATAATACTATTATCACATAATAATTACATATTATACCTATTATATGCGTTGAAATATTGCGCTGTTTTTACACGCGAATATTTTTCATAAATAATTCATTTATATTATGCATTAGTTTCTAGGTTAAAAATACATTTTTCTCGAAATGTAATCTTTTCTTTTTGTTTCAAAAGAAACGTCTCTTCGGAATAATAATAATACCAAACACCCGTTTGAAAATAAAATTATACAATTTTTTAATACGTAATTTTTTGATTTACCTAAAGGTTAATATTAGACTTTATGAGATGTACTGATTTCAAATCGTTTTAAATGTTAACAGTGAAATATACCGAGAAAAATATAAACATTTTGTTTTTATTAGGTATTTTTGTAGAACAACCTTTTGATGATTAATCCAGTGACGTATTTATTAAAGGGGGGGGGGTGGTGTTTATGTATAAAAGAATCGCTCAAGAATAAAATAATGATATATAAAATCACGACATTTTATTTGAATTTCTAATATTAACACCTACAGAATTTTATAAAAATCAATGATGATAAAACTCAAATACAAAATGTATTACTATTAATAGCTACCTACTATAATGTAATATATATTGTCCTATAGTAATGGTAAATGTAGTAACTTATAAAAGTAAATTGTTAATAAAATAAAATGTATTTTTAGTAAGTATATCTTAATTAGATATACTTGTTTTTTAATTAAAACAATTGATAATTTTTAATCGAATTTTAAGATAATAAATAGCGGGCTTATTGAATGAACGTTCTAAAAATGGACACATAACTTTAAACGAATAATAATTATATGTACATACGCAAAACTACAGACGAAATTTGGGGTTATTAAAATTTTAAAATATTAGTATAGACTTTTTCATATCCCATATTAATATAAGTGTAATATCAATATCAAGACATATTTACCGACAGACTTAATAATTTATTCGTTATTAAAAAAAAAAAAGTATTAACTTATTATATATATTCGTATAAACGTAAGCGCGCGAAGACGATACTGGAAAGGTTTAGAATTTTTGGTTTGTCGCCTACTAAGATCTATGAAACCAACTATCTTTATAAACATCTTCTTTATAGATTTCCTAGCAGTATTTATTATTAAAGCTGTTTTATATTTTATTTGAATTTGTAAATAACAGTTATCTTTTGACACAATTGTATTAATTTTGATTATTAGTTAATAATTAATACGATGTTTCAAATTAATATTAGCGATGAACTGTTATTTATTAATTTAATTCAATTAATATTAATTGTAATCTAAGAAATATTATTTTTATTAAATAACAAGTACTTAAAGAAATAAACAAATATAAGTATATATCATTATACTTCTTGAAGAAAATTATAATTAATATATACCGCGGCATTATGAAAATTAAGGCAAAATAAAAAATCACATTTACATTCCCATTTTACAGACTTCACAATGTTATAATATACCTGTTGAAAAAATATAGTTCATTATACTATTTGAAAAAGTTGTCTAGATACAGGTGGTAAAATTTGTTCCATTATTATCCTCTTCTAGTTCTATCTATGGACAGGATAGTGTTGTATTATAGTATTATTTATTAGGTGCTTTAGGTTTGGAAACAAAGATATATCATTGTGTTAAAAAGCAATTCTGATCAGAATTCGATATTGTACTCGTATTTTTTCACGATTTATAATAATTTTCAGTATCATTTCTTCACGCTTGCCTTTAGGCTTAAGAAAATTACTAAGAAAATCTTTATCCTAAAAACTGTTTGCATACAACAAAGCCACATTGTTGTAAACAAAAAAATTCTTTACTATGCTCAGAATCTAAAATGTACCAATTATAATAATACCAATAATATGATTATCATTAATATAATTAATATAGATATGATTTAAATTTTTTTACAAATCATATTTATTATTATAATATATAATTATGTATATTCTGTATTATATTATGTATAAAATCTATACAAAATATTATTTTATGGTTAGAACATTTCATAAACATAAATTATAATTTATATAGATATGGAATTCAATATAAGTATATTATCATTTAATTTAAAACATTAAATTATGTATTAACTTTTAATAAAATAAACTACATAAAATATACTCGTCATTTACATATAGGAATAATAATATAATGTGATTGCACGATGTTATTGTATGTTGAATAATTCAATAAAACGAAACACTTCAAAATTGTATTACTTAAACAATATTAAAATATTAATAAATATTAATTTATTTTTATAAATAATAAACTGCTAGGAATAATGTTTATTATTACTATTTTTAATTTATTTATGATTAAACTATATATATACATATATATATAATATACATTATACACATATATATACTTATATATATATATATATATATGGATTTATTTTATAATTAAAAAAATGATTGTGTTAAATTATGGTGAAAGTACTTATAATGAAATAGGGTGTAAAGTTAACCACAGCTGTTGATTTGTTTATTATATACATATATTTTTTTAAATCCTTCCCACAGGGAAATTGAATGCACGTTTTATAATAGTAAATATACTAACCTATCATACACAAATATTCAAATATATCATAATTTATAATATAATAAATCACATGTTTGAATATAAACAAAACGTCGTATATAATAGAATATAATATTTATAACCCGACCTTTTTAAGAATACGATTCAATATTTGTTTTTTTGTTCATTTCTTTATTTTAATGTAAATCACGATACTATAATGTGAGAATAGTGTTGGACTCGTATAATATATAATATATTTACAAAAACGAGTCGCTTGTATTAATATAGGTAATGTATATAATAATATAGTATAATATATTACGTTTATAAACTATATTATAAATACCATACCTAATAAATATATAATATAACGTATCATAAAATATTTAATTTAAACCATAGTCATAAACTGGGAGAGGACGGGAGAAGGCGGCTGCCCATCTGGTAAAAATTGAAAAGGCTGTGCCCTCGTTGATATTATGAAAATAATATTTTTTAAGTTTGTATTATTTATATTTATGTATTTATTAATGTATTAGTATTATTTTCCTATTTATATATAATAATTCTTGTTCAATATTTTCGGTAGTTTTTCGTTATGCTTAAGAAAACTACAGGGGAAATTAAATAATGATCTCTTAAAAATGCTATATAGAATATTTTACTATGTCAGAAAGCAGTGGTGGGCACACTAGCATGTGCTCCACCCAAAATATTGAATATTAAAAATATAAAATATAAAAAATAATTTATGAGGAACTTAAATTAAATTAAAATATGATATTTCATCAGTCATACAGACGATATAACTGACAACTATCGAAAAAAAATGTAAAGTTCCAAGCGATCAATCGTATAGGTACATAATACGATTATTAATATTAATTTAGGTACATTCAACAATTGATTACAAGCAACCGGACCGGCACAACTCCGCTATGCCCTAAATTAACCTCTAATTAGCCGTATGCAATTCAATAATTCTTCCCACTTGACGGTACGAATTACACTGCGATGCCGGGCACAAACGAAATGTGGCCAAGTTCTATTTATATTGGGGTCTTATCGTCGTCGTCGTTGTCCGTAATTATGTAACAAATAATATTTTATTATTATATACCTATTACATTATATTTAAATATCGACTTGATACCTACTTAAGATTAATTTTTTTCGGTGCGCTTACTTATTTTTCGTAATAAATAAATGCTATCAATTAATAGGTATGTGTAATGTGTATGTATTATAAACTATGGTGTTGAGTGTACCTATACATAATACATTTATATATTTAAATTTATAAATTTTCAAGACTATATTTTATTTTCATTCTCTGTTTATAGGAAATCGGAGCGTTTAAAAATTATAATATTTTGTTTTTATTAATTTGTTTATATATGACTATGACATTAGCATTTAGCATAGGTATATTAAAAGTTGTTTTTATGTAATATACTTATATATAAATATTATATCACCAGTGAATTAAGGTACATTTTAGGAATTTAAAATAGGAATTAGGGATGGTAAGTTCTGATAATGGGGTAATATATTTGTACCTCACTGTGAATCCTATGAGCTGCCACTGTTAGAAGGCTCTGTACCAAAAATTCCTACTCGACTCCTTATACCCAAAAATGGTATATTATATAGTATGAATCTAGGAAAAAAGATAAATTGCGTTTTCTTAAAAGCCTTTTGTCCCCCCACCCGATGATAAATCACAAGTTACGTCTTTGATTCAAAATATTTCGAGGTCATATATAGGACATTTGTCATATTAACTACGTATATATTTTATTTCATTGTTTTCTTATTAACTTAATATATAATTAAAAATTTTTCAAGCGGTATTATATAGGCCTAAAATATATTGTTGGTTCCCTGACATTCGATAAGATGTTTATCGAATTTTTAGATAATATGTTAATAAAGACGAACAACCATTTCATAACTTTGAAATATTTAAAACTTATAGAAATACCTCTATACTTCTTATAATTAATTTTTTTGGTTGTAGCTAATATGTACGTATATTATAGGTAATATAAAAATTAAAAGGTACTGTCTTATATTATGGTAACATTTTGATGTATTTTTTCCATGTATTCTCTTATATATGTTGTACACTTTATTGCTATCTTTATTCTAGTTATTATTAAACACCCGTGTTTTTCTGAGTGTGTAAAATCAAATTAAGTTTTTAAATCTTGGAATGTAATCAACGAAAAAAAATGTACAAGATTACGTTTTATATTAAATATATTATGTGCATTTAATGGGATATACTGGGACATTTTAATTACGAGTATATCAAAGTAAAACGATACTTTTAAAATTGTTATCAGAGATTAAAAGCAACAAGATTTTACTACTCTTATCAGAATTAGAAGTATAATAAGTCATTCTCGTAGGAATCTAATTTCTAGAAAATAAACATAAATAAATGGACAAATTTAATTTAAAAATTTTCCCTTTTAAAATTGTAATGCATTTTTTCACTAAGTCAATTTTGATATATATCTATATATTATATTATTGAATATGATGTAGATGAAAAACATTTTTTTTAGTTTACCTATACAGGTTTTGATGTTTTTAATGAGTATAATTATTATTTTAATGTTTGTTAGGTACATATAGCATAAAAAGTGCACATAAAAATAAATGTGGATAATTCTCTCATTTAAGTTTTTTTATTGATATAACATTTATATTATTAGTCTGATTGTGTTGCTAATATTTTTTATCATTAATTTAATTAATTAATTATTTTAATTATTTTATATTATTAATTATGTTAATTCATTATTTTTGTTATAATTTGAAAAGATTTGTTTTGTATAGGTACCTGTATAATAATGTAATTATAAATAATTTTTAGTAGGTATATCTATATACTCGAGATGCGTTAATTCAGTGTTGATATTAAATTTTCACTTTTTTTTTTCTTTTTTTTCTTCCTTGATTAAGTATATATATATATACGTAAATGAGATTAAATTGACTAATTTTAAGGCTGGCGATACCATATTCCTAATTCTCTGACATCCAATTATTTCCAGTTTGCCGACTCACAATTCACTAACACCAGTTAACGCCACATAGTTATAATTATGATTTAAATTATTTTGTATAATTCTATAAACACCTATACCTTTTTAAGAACTAAACATTTAATATATGATTCATAAATCACATGTATTTTATTATTTTATATTTTAAAATATTAAACATCTATACTATCTCGGTACTATATCAGTATACTTTCCAACGAGGCATATAATGTTTTAAACTTAGAAAAGAAAACCGTGGAAGGATGTCTATTATTAGAAATTATAATAAAATAATTTAAATTGAAAGAATCTGCATTGGATAATTGAGAATTTATATAGGTATTAATACTAAAATAGGTATAACATATGCATAACAGTATAGTACTAATAAAAGTAGGTACATTGTCGGTACGTTTTCGTTGTCGGAAAATTGGAATTTTTCTTAAAAATTGGTGATCTTGTCGGCAAACTGGGTATCAGCCAATTGGGAATGAAGGTACAGGATACTAAAATTCATGTATAGATAGTAGATACTAGATAGTGTTCTTCATCGATTGGTTGTCTCTTTTAATTTTTAGTCTATCGATTCCTAAATTTTCTTATTGTTTCAACTTTTATTCACTGGTTATTTATAACATTAATTCAAATGTTCATGTTTACTATTATTTGAGTTCCGCATTGCAGACAATTCATTATTATTTATATTTCATTGTCAGCTTGCATAACTTAAGAAACTTTAAGTTAACGATTCAATGAGGTTTTGTTTTGAGTGTTTGAGACACATATTTTGAATTATAAAATAAATATTTTATTTTCAATTAACTGGTGCGAACATTATTATTATATTACTTTTTTTCATATAAAATTATACAGATATGTGATATATGTAATAATATTATTCATATAATCATTTTGGGCTTAAAAATATGACTCAGCATAGCCAGGTTCTTCATAAGTAAATTTGAAAAAATTTCAAGAAAGATGAAAAATATTTATATGCATTTTAAGTAAATTTTTTCATAAATTTTTTTTTGATTTTGTGTTTTATGTAATTATTTATTAAATGTCATTAAAATTATTATTTTTTTATTTATAATTTATATCCACATCAAAACATCGTATAAAAATTAAATAGAAAATATAAGAATATTATCTAGTGGTTTTTTATGAGTTGTTAAAAACCAGCTATTTTGATTTTTTTAAATAAATATATTTCTTAAAAATTAAAATATTGAAAAAACCTTTTTACGATATAATAGGTATATCGACTTTTTTTCCTAATTAGGAAATTTTAACTTTTAACTAAGTTTAGTTACTTTTTTTTCACAGTTAACTTTTAACTTTAAAAGTTAATAAAAAATATACGAGTATTTTTTAACTTAACTTAGCTTATATTATTTTCAAATAACTTAACTTAACGAGTTAAAAAATATCGTTAACTTGCCCAGCCTTGCATTTAGGTACATACGAAAATAGACTACAGGCACCGCGCAACTCGGCGGCGGATAATTCCGCTGTACCTGAATCAACCATATAAAATTCAATAATTGTCCCCACTTGTTGGCACGAAATACGGGGCACAAACGAATTGTGCCTGAGTTATTTTATTGCGGTCTCATCATCGTCGTCGTTGTCGTTGTCGTTGTCCGTAATAATACATATAAATTTATTTTATCATTTTATATCGACTTGATACCTATACTTGCTTATTTTTCGTAATTAATTAAATGCAATAAATTATTAGGTATACGTGGGTATTATAGTGTTAAGTATACATAATACATTTGTGTATATTTATATTTATATTTATAAATTTTCAAGACTATATTTTATTTTTATTCATTGTTTATAGGATATATAACGTTTAAAAATTATAATATTTAAATTTTATTAATTTTTATTTATAAGGACATAAGCATTTAGTATAGTCATATTAAAAGTTTTTCTCATATAACATATATATTATATCACCAGTGAATCAAGATCAATTTTAGGAAATAAAAATAGGAATTAGGGATGGTAAGTTATTATGATGGGGTAATAGAAAAGGATACAATATTTGTGCTCCGCCTACTGATTCGTCCAATTACTTTCTATTTATCAAATGAAAAATTATCATTCTCGAATGAAGACTTATATAGATATCTATCTAGAATATGCATTCCATTTAGTTAATATGTTAAAATATTCGATAACATAAATATGATTAGTAATCATAATTAGAAATGATTTTCTGCGTACAAGAATACACTGTCATTGAATTGGAGATCTTTTGAATTTGAAAATATGAAGAAATATTAATCGTACAGTGCAATCATTTTTAAGGTACCTATGGCAATTAAAATTTTTTTAAGTGACAAAGTATATAAGTATTGTATTATAATTTTTATGTTATTGGAAATTAAGAAAACTTCAAAGCAAATATGTTCAATTATGAGTTTTCCAAATATTCGATTTTAAATTAAATTTTTTGTATTTAAGTATTTTCCATGCTAATAAATAATAATTAATAAATATGTAATTTTTAGAATGAAACTGAAGAAAATAATACAATTTTTGAGGATTTTTAAGTAAAAAAAAAATTTTTTAGTTCAATTTTATATATTTTTTTACAGCAATATGCAATCAATTTCATACATTTTTTGGTGCAATAACTTCCGATTCTTAATGATTACCATAACGCGTAGACCATAATTGTACAACTCTTTTAGTACCGCACAGGAAAAAAACAACGATGGACATTTATCATAAATCAAATTGAATTGTGATTTGTTTCAAAAACTTACCTATTATATAGTATATAGAATATACATATAGTGCTTATTTGCTTCTTATATTCACGATAATTCATGATAATGTTATATTGGCTATTTTCTTTAGTGAATATATTTTCAATATTATTTTTGATCAATCATGATAATATGTTTTTAAAATGTATACATTTATTAGAGTTATCAGATTATTCGTTATTCATGTAGGATCCCATAAGGTAGATTTAGTGAGGGGAAATTAATTAATATTGTTACCAAAATATTGCAAATGTTTATTTAAACCATGAAGTCTTCATTAGGACTCAATGTCTTGGAAAACTTTTCGAAACATTAGTTTTTTATATGATGAAAATGTGGACTTTCTACCTGTGCCCCAACTCATTCTATGGGCCACTATTATACATGTTTAATTGTGTAAAAACACATGGAGACATTTGAATATAAATAATACCTTTAAAATATTATGTTTCTTTTTCTTTCTTTTTCTAGAAATGTTCTATTTTTTGAGGGCTTTTTGATTTTGATTGATTTTGAAATCAATACTTGATATATTTAAAACTCATTAAATTTTTATTCGATTGACTTGAAATATATTTACAGGTTATTTATAAAAATATTGTCTTCAGTTATATAAATACGGATTTTTAGTTAATTAATTTATGACACGGAAACGACTTGAAAACCCATTTTTTTAATGCTTAATATTCAAAAATATTTTTTTTTTATAAAATCTTATTGTGCAACTCTAAAGCTATATATGAATCACGCACCTTTGTATAACAAAAAAAAAAATATCAACTTATTCATTTAAGAACAACCGTTCACGGACACTACAGTAATCACGTTCATACACAACGCCATTCTTAAGAGGGATTATACAAAACCTGATATGCTTTTACCAATTTAAATTAAATTTTTTATTAATGAAGTATAATATGTTTACTTTTGTATAATTATAGACATTTGTTCACCCAAGCTATGTTTTGCGAAAAGAAATATCAACGAAAATACTTTACGCCCGCCAGCGTCCATCTTTAAATATTGTTATGACTTATTTATTTTTAAAACTGATAGATTCATAAAATAAATTATATTTTAGTTTTACGTTACAAATATTTAGAATATAAGCTTTAAAAAAATAAAAATTGGAAGTCATACCAATGCCGTTATTTATTTAAAGTATTAATATCTCAAATATCTTGGAAATTAATTTTAATGGAGATTTTTTATAGTAGGTAGTTAAATTAAATTTTTATAAAAATAATTGGTGAATATTCCATATTTATATTAAATAATAAATTTAATTTCCATTGTTCTGGATAAATTATATAAGATTCGACAATAATATACTTTTAGTTCAGAATCAAGTTATTGTTGCTAACATATTAGGTATTAATTGTTATTATAAAACTATAAAACTGTTTAAATGAACATTAATTAATACATTATATTTATTGAATAAAATTACTTATTTAGTGTTCAGATTGATCATTAATAGTTTTTTTAAAGTAATTAAATTACATATGTAAATGACAAGTATTTGTATAACAATCATATAATATATTGTAAGTTATAACATATATTATAAAATATTTCTAATTTTTTAAAATTATACGTTTTTACCTAACACGTAGTATAGTTATTTTATATTTTTTTTTATAAAGTATTAAATATATTAAATATAATTCTAAGTTAAAGTTATTTATTTCATTATTTAAAAAAAACATTTTAGATTCTGAGCAAGGAATGTATTAGTTTTAAGATGATGTGTTTTTAATTTTTTTTATTTTTGTACCCAAAAAATGTATAAGAAGAAGTGCTCCGATCATTACATGTAGGCATGTAGCACTATATTCCGATAGTAAATTGCATCTAGATGGTACTTTTAGAGAGGTTATTTATCGTTTTTTTAATTTTTTCGATATTTGCATTAGAAAAAAACTATCAAAAACTTATAACATAAAAATCGGTAAACACTATTGTGGTAAAATTCATAACTTCGAAAACATTGAAACTAGTGGCATAAAGTTTTCATCAAAAACGTACGTAAAATATTAATACAAATAAAATATTTTTTGAAAATGTTTAGCTATTTTTGGGCTATTTATAATAATTTTCCATTTTAAGACATTTAATTCATATAACTTTTCTAATTCACAGGAGAATTCGATTTTTTGTATTTATTATTATTATTTATTTTTTTTTTTAAATATGTATTTTTTGATTAAAAATAATAATGGTGAAGTCAGAATTCGACGATTGGACTTGTTTTTAAAGTTATGTCAAATTGGAATTTATAAATTTTAATATTTTTCTTTAGTAGATTCATTTTTCTAAATTTTACAACATTCGTACATAGTCTAATGGTAGCTAACGATATTTTTATGATTCGAATGCTTTTATTTCTAATCTTTTGCACTTTTTCAAATTTTTTTGTTCATTTTATTATATTTTATTACTAATAATAGTAAAAATAAACTTATTAGTATAATTTACAGTAATTGTCCAGTATATTCAGTATATAAGCTTTGCTCGGAATCGTTTTTTTAGAAAAAAATCATTGTTTTCAAATTCAATATATCCGTCATCATTATTCTACTCAACGTGCGAAGTGCTTCCCGGCTTTTATTTAATTTTTTTTTTAAAGTGTGCATTTAATTTTAATAATTGAAAACTAATTTAAGTAAATTTTAAGTAATTTAGTAAATTTTATTCTAAATTATTTATGAAAATCGAATTAAAATTTAAACTCTTAATTGGTAGTAAAATTTTACTTGGTGATACTTTGTTTGGTAATATACACTAATTATAATCTCAAATGTAATAAGTAAAAAAAATTATAACTGAAATGTTATTTCTGTGAAAGGTATAAATATTTTTAAATGTTTAATCTAAATAAAAAGGTCAAGATATGCATAACAAAAGTCGCATCAAAGTTTAAATTCGTCTAGAATTACAGTGAAACATTGGAATTCTAGTAAGAATGAGCAAATTACACAAACACAGCAAATATAAAATTTGAAAATTTGTCATACAATTTAAAAATCATACATTCCTCTCTTCATTAATTAAATTTTGTATGAGTTAATTCAATTATAAATAAAATAAAAATTATGAAATATATTAAATAATAATAAAATTTAATCCTAAAAACTAATTTTATTTGAATATAAAATAATGAGCTACAATCAAAATGAAACCACAAAATTCTGTCACACACAAAGGAGAACTTAATCTGCGATGTGGCTTTTTTATTTTTTTTTTATAAAATTATTTTAAATTAAGTAATTAACTGTTAAACTTTCATGATTTTGTGTTTTTTTTTTTTTTTAATTATTTATAATATAAAATGTTTAGAACTCATAAAAAAAAAAAAAAATCTATGTCATAGATTAAGTTCTATTCTATATAAAAGAAAAATTTGGTGTTTTTATTTTGATTGTAACCTTGGTGTTTTATGTTCACGTAATCCTTATTTTAAAAATATCATGGATATACAACAATAGAAATAGGTACTGACGTAAGACTATTTTAAAATTACTTTTAAAATATATTTAAACAATTTTAAATTGTTATATTTTAAATTTTAATTAATTTATAAAAAAAATGACTAAATAAAACCTCTTAAAAATAATTGATTTAGCGTCTTCTAAAAATTGTTTCAAAATTAATATTTAATGTGGAACATATATTTTTATCTAATTGTTCAGTCTGCTGCCATTAAAAACATATGAATGTATTTACACGTATTTATTTAATCGTAGGTATTGAAAGAAAAAATAATTTGTATTATATTATTCGTTATTAATGTCTACAACACAGTATAACGTGCATATTTAAGAGTCCAAATAAATGACAACACGTGTAGATTATAATTGCATTAAAACGAAAATCTGTATAAAGTGAAATTTATTTCTGTATTATCAAAATGTATATGTGAATTACAAATGAATTATTTATGAACGAAGTCTATCTATGACATAATATGGAGAATATAATATATTTTTAAAGTGCAATATACTCTTTACTTGATAAAATATAATTTTCCTATTCGATCTCTTCTTATACTAGATGATATTTTTATATATAAAAAAGAAACACTCATTCGAGTAAACCAAAAAAATATTATGACATGTTCGATAAAAACTGTTTCTATTTTCAAATATTATAAATTTTATTTTCATATTAGTAAATTAGATTATTACAGGTTAATTAAAAATTACAAAAAAAAAAAAATTAAAAAAAAAAGTAATATCTATCTATTAGCCTAGATAGTTATTAAATTAACAATGTTCCGCGTAACTATGTACTAGTAACTACGGACAGACGAACGAACGGACGGACAGACAGATAGACAGACGAATGGACAATGGGGATATAAGGTGTATAAAATGTATGTTTAAAAACCTAAAATGAAAGAATAAAATATATTCAATAATATACGATAATAATACTAAATATTACCTATACTTTATAAAACAATAAATATTATATTTTTAACAATACATTTTTAAACGTTATTGAGTTAAGATTTAATATAATGAAAATTATATTCTTCTGGCCTATAGGCGGAAATGTATATTGTATTTCATCAAAAATTAGGAGTACAAGTTTGTAACTTTTCTATTGTAAAATAATATTTGTGTCCTTATAATAGTTTTCAACAAAAAATAGTTTTTCCTTTCAAACAATTTTCTTTCAGACGCAACAAGAATTGCTGTGGTTTGTTGATAAAATAAAACGCAATAAATTACTTTTTCATTGATATGACCAATTGATGCTTAAGTAATAATAGCAGTGTATTTATTGTTGTTTATTTTACTTTAACATACCTACGTCATATAATGTTTTTGGTGTTATTTATTATCTAAAAAATTCAATATTTCAATTGTAAACAGAAATCGAGTTCGTAAAAAATATAAATTTTTCAACCTCAATTTCCAACAAATTCTACTAACTGAATTTAACTTAATACCATTGGTTTGGAAAATATTAAAAGGCACTAAATTAAATAATTAAAATATGTATGTGTGCTATTTAATTGGAATTGTTTATGAATAACGAGATAGTTCTTAAAAAAGTCCAATAACATAAATTATCCAAAATAATATTTTGAACCTTGTCTCCTAATTTATATAAATATTTATTGAAGTAAATCATGAGATACAGTAACAAAATTTATCTGCATATATAAAACCACTACATGATACTGTTTTCAGCAATAAAAATAGAATATGTAAAATTATGATACATATATTTACGCTTTAATGCTAATTTCTTCGTAGGTTGTTTTTTTATTGTGATAGTTATAAATTATATAATATTTAATAATTTTATGAGTTTCTTTAATGAATTTATAACAGTTAAAAATAAACAATTTTAAATATTTTAAATCAATAATCAGATTTATATTATATTTTTTTTATAGAATTATGTTTAATTATAATATTACGTGTACCTATACAGACTATATTTTATTTTTCTTAAATTTGATTAGCTAATTATAGTGTTAGCTTACGTTATCATAATTTTATTATAACCAATAATCCCATAATCTATTATCTACTTACTTGATTTTTAAATATTTCATATTAAAATTTTTAATTTGTTATTATGGTTATATCATATTTTGTTGAGTTATTAACATAGTAGGTATTTTAATGAAGCCAAATCTTCTACAATTATTGTTATTTAATTAACTATATATATATATATTGGAATCTGTATGACGGAATTCATAATTTAATTTTTTTATATTTATCTCTTACATCCAAGATTTACTGCGGTATACTATCGTTGAGCTCTTTTTGACCATACAAATTTGTTATGTTCATCAACTATATACATATGTTAAAATTATCACTGAGTCAGGTTAAACTAATCACTCTTCACTCTTTAGGAAATATATATATAATAATTTTATGAATGCTTATATTATTACATTGATTCATCAAAACTATTTACAAATGAAACGCTTATACAATGTTAACAATTTGCATATAGAAATATTTTGACATTGCAATTTTGGCATATTTTTAATATAAAGTGGTAAATGAGCAAGAAATTAATAATTGTTATTTATACAAAAAGTTGATAATATATTCATAATATAATATATAATATATACATATAATATCAAACTTTACCAATTTACGAGTACACACGAGTAAATAAAATATTCCTTTATAGTTTAAATACACAATAGCATTATCATTCTCAAATAGTCAAACGAATATTATATTATATTTATAACTAAATAAGCAAAAATAATAATTAAATGTTATTTTATTTTAATATTTAGAATGCTAGTGCAACGAAATTGAAACTCCACTATAATTAGACAAGTATCTGAAATTAAATTGCGGCATGTGAGTTGTTTTGATGACAACACTACAATATAAATGTCTAAGTATTTAGTTTACAGAATGTAGATTATAGATACTTCAAAGACATTAAAAAAATAATCAAACTATTAAATCCCAGTATTATTGTTGTGAAATTATATATATATATATATATACGTACCTATATATTTTTTAAACAAATGTAGAATAGTTGTAATTGAGGAGTGGCAATAAAACTAGCTGAGAAGTACCGAACTAATATAACACATAAACGAGTTAACGCAGTTAATCACAAAAATATTTGTTTTATAATAGTATACGTATTATAAAGTATTTTAAAATGTATTCAATCCAAAACGTGCTATTTCCATCAATTTGATAAAAATAGTACATTTTAGTTTTATTTCTCAAAATGGAAGTGGTACATTTATAAGAATATATTTAATTGAATTCAAAAAAGTACTTTTCCAATAACTTACGTGAGAATCATTTTAGAAATAATGTTTAATAAAATGGAAAATAATTTGTTTTAGAATAATAATTCTTTATTATTTATATTCAAAATATAAAAAAAACAAGGTAAGAAAATCCAGTTTGTGCCAAATTCACGGTTTCTAAATATATATATATATATACATATATTTGTAAAAATAAACTATAATTCCATAAAAATGTTTAAAACAGTTTATGTAACCTACTCTACTAATGAATAGACGCTTAAAACTAACAAAATGAATACAAATTGTAAAATATTGGTATTTGTAAAGATGGCAACGAATTGTAAGGATAGACGGACGTACGGACATTAGGAAACACAATCTTTTCGAGTATGTTGATTTCTTAGGCCGGGCGCACACCAAAAGAGCAAAACTACTTAAAGCAGTTTGAGTCATTTTACTTTAATCTAACTTAGTCATAATAAAATAATTCGTACCGCACACCTAAAAAGCAAGAAAAGCGAAATCGTATTTAGTCACCAACATGTCTTCCAACGAAGAAGACGTTATCGGTCCCTATTTTGTGGTCTTTGTTGTTAAATATTGAAATGAATGAAAAACCAAAAAGAACGTTAATCCCTAAAATAAAAACGTACAAAAAATAATTTAATTAAATGTTTTTTTACGGGAATTACCTACGTAATAAAGAGTAAAAATTAAAAAATTGTACTCGAGTAAGTATGTATATATATATTATATATTAATAAGTATGTATATGTATACGTAAATTAAATGTTCATAATTACCTATATAGGTACATCAAAACGTATAAAAAAATGATTAATAATTAATAATAATAATAATAATAATATAAAATTATTATGAATAATAAAATGTTATATATTATATTTAGACGAACACCGATATTAAACTAGTTCGAACTGAAATGACTGATGAAAAATGTATTGTCTTGACTGATCGAATAGCGCACGTTCTATTTCGATAAAACCCGATTAGTCATGTCTAAAGTTGACTAAAGAGCAAAAACGTTTTGTTTTGACTTTGACTCCTCAGTGTGCGGGCTTACACTGAATTACATGCGTTCTATTTTTCATTAGTCTTAATAATACTGCTTTAGACTGCTTTAGTCTGCCTTAGTCAGTTTTGCTCTTTTGGTGTGCGCCCGGCTTTAGCTTCTGTTTCCATAGTAACTATATGACTTGTAAGGACGGTCGATTGTCAAATCTAAAATTTCTTTAGTAACTCTATTGACGAATTGATAGAATAGACTTATGTTTAGAAACTTAAATAAAATTAAATAATTTTAACTTTCCCTTCTTTTATTCGACTGATAATTATTGTTTTACTAATAATATGGTATAATATAGTTTACGAGACTAAAGTCATTATAGTTTAGTAAATTTGGTTTAAAATTATATTTTACACTAAATATTATTGATTTGACGATCGATTAATTAGAATAGATTGTTATTTAAAAATCTATTATTCACAATCCATTCTATAAAAAGGCATTTTTAAAATTTTGGAATAAATGTTGGACATAAAATTTATTAATCAAAACTACTTAAAAAAAATTTAATATATCTACCTACATTTTTTTTTTTATCAAAAATAAGGGTTGTCATTAATATTTTATTGTTTTGCAGGAGAAAAAATAGTAAAAACTGCATATTGCAGTATACATTTAATATGAAATTAATTATATAATTGTATAACATTTTAAATTAAAATAACATTATTTGAAGTATTTTCGAATACTATTCAATACTAAAAAATAAAAACATGAATTTTGCAAAATTTTTTATTTTATTTAATACAATTTTTGACTTTTATGTGGAAACCATATTAAGCGACAAGTATGTATTTATAAATAACAAAATGAAAAAACTCAATTCCACACAAATGTGATTTAATTTTATTTGGTAAATATGTATTTCGGTAACTATGTTATCTTCAGTACACAATAATGACTGGCCGTCTAACGGCAGTCGACAATTCTTGTTTATTAAACAAACAGGTTACTGCCTACCGCTTCCCGCCATCAAATTATGAGTCATCGATCGACGAACCATCAAACGTTATATTATTTTAAAAGTTTTAACAAATTATTTTGTAATGGATTTAAATCCCAATTTAATCAATTATTATTATTTTTCATCATTTCTATAGCTTCCCCAACATTTATTTCTTGACTGTTGTTTACTTGTTTTAATAAATTTATTGAGTTTACATTGTAATTTGTTCCTAATACATTTTCTGCTAGAGGAGATTTTTCGTCTTCTTGATTTTTAATATTCCTTATATGTTCTTTAAATCTGATAGATTTATTTCTTGTAGTTTGTCTTACATAACGTTTATCACAATCCACACATTGAATACTGTAAATACACGATTTCTGATTTTCTCGTAATTTAATTTTGTAGTTCCAATAAGTCTTTTTAAATTGTTGCTTTTTGATAATACAGTTTCTACGTTATATTTTTCAAAAACTTTTTATATCTCGTTTGATATTTTTGGGATGAATATTAAAGCTGCCCTTTTTTTACCTGTGTCAATTTCACTTTGTAAACTACTAACTTCATTTATTTCTTTTGTCCATTTATGTTTTTTAACTAATCTTAGAATCATGTATTTTTTGTATCCGTTGAATATTATTATTAAATTATTTAATATTATTTCTATAATAAATTTAATTCTTTGCCAAAATCATATCTATACATTGGAATATTTATTAATCTATATACTCGTATCATACTATTTCATGCCGTCATTTTGTGTTGCCAACTATGAATCGAGTTCATCGGAATGTATCTTTATGTATTGGGTTTCTTTCTATAGATTTAAAATTTAAAATGTTTGTCTATTATTTTAATCAGAAGATCTAAAAAAGGCAATTTTCCATTTGTTTCTTTTACATAAGTAAATTTTATTGATGTGTACTGTGAATTAAAAAAGGGTCTAAATAGAAATCTTTATCTATGATCGCGAAAATTTATTTTATATATCTGAGCTAAAGTTTTGAAATATTAAATTGTTTTCTTAAATCTGTTTCGAATTTACTCATGAAGATTTCAGCTAAAAAGGCAATAGTGGGTTTCTCATTGCTATACCATTTAATTATTCATAGTATCTTCCATTGAATTGGAAAACATTTTGAAACACGCAAAGTTTTGTTCAATTTATTAATTCTTTGTTTTTTTCTGCTTCTATATTTAATTCTTCTAGCCAATTTTTCAAAAAAATTAGTGTCGTTTCTATTGGAATAATAGGGATGCTACCCTACAAAACGAAATAAGTTTATCGTTGTTTTTAATGTTCACATCTGATAATTTGTTAACTAACCCTATGTTATTTTTCACTGATAGGATCAAATTTTTAAAAAAGGAAAAGTTTTAAATAAATATTTGGTTGAGTTATAAGTTGGTATGTTTGATTTTGATACTATTGGTCTCATACTATTTCCATTCGTATGAATTTTCGGAAGCTTATAGAGTTTTGATATTTAATGATTTTGAACTTTGAACTTGAACTAACTTGAAATTAAATAAAACAGTCATTTTTCTTTAAATTTTATATGTGTAAGAGGATTCCAGTTTCCATTTTTTATTTTTATAAAATTATTTTGAAGTGAATTTAAATCTTATTAAACTTACTTTACTTAAAAAATCATAAATTTAATAGTTTGAGATTAATCTAAAAATATACAAGTATATTATGCTAATAATGTACTAGTGTCTTAATTTAATGTTTTATTATAATAAATATATAACGAAACACTTTAATACTTAAATAGCTATTTTGTTTTAAAATTTCAAGTACATAGTTATTAAATTCTTAAAACCTTTATTATCGTTTATAAATCATGGTATTTCATGATTTAGATATCATTTATGAAAAATATGTCACTAGTAAAAAAAATATAATTATGCTATAAATAAATACAAGTAAAAAGTGTTTAGTATTTATAGTAGTTTCCTCTTGGAAAGTAGTAACTACTAGTAATATGATTGTAAAAGTTATACGAGAAACGATATTTGTTAAATTCATCTGATAAAACTAGAGAATAAACCATTTTACGAGAGTAATAATTTTTTTTTAGAAATGGTTTAGAATGGAAATGACAGAATTGCCGTAAATTTACACAGCCTAAAAAGGGATCCGTTTCTTTTCGAGTACATGACACAATCAATGAAGTAGAGATGTATAGGTGAAATACAGAAAATAAAAATACATATATTATATTATTATTTAAAATGACAGATATAAAAACAATTGTTTACTTACGATCAATAATGCTCTTAAGGCGATGTCATTTAACCAAAATAAAGGACTAAAAAATAGTTTTACGCGAACATAAAACACTGGGGCTACAATCAAAATTAGATTTTTATATTACATAAATGTAGTGTTTTATTTTTATTTTTATAAAATTATTTAAAATAAGGTAATTAACTGGCAAACTTTTATGATTTTATGTTTTTTTTAGACATTTATAATTCAAAATTGAGACTAGTTATGAAAAAAACAATTATGTCATAGAATAGGTTTTCTTATATTATATAACAAAATTTGGTACTTTGATTGTAGCCTCGGTGTTTTAAGTTCGCGAAATATTTGTCTTTAAACAAATATCGTAATTACTTAATTTAAATTTTTAAATTATTGGATTTCAATTTTTTCTTGAAATTTCATAAAATATGTCTATAGGTACAAAACTCCTTAAAAAGTGGAAGTATGGAATTTGTGACATACTCTTATATCCAACCATTAATATTCTGATCGTTTTTGATAATATAACTCTGCAAAAACTATTATTTTATCAAATAATAGAAATATTATCAAAGAATAACGTGGAAAATATTTAAATAGATTAAAGTATTTAGAAGTAACAATTTTGGTTTTTGTTCATCATAATATATTAATTATTGTCTTTTATATTCTTACGATATGTATTGGCAGTTACACCTTTACTCATTTTTTTTATATCTTAATATTTTTTGTTCAGTTCCACAGTTATTCTAAATACAATATTAATTAGATATTATTATATTTATGGCAATAAATATTAATAATATAACATAACTAATGATTAAAAATAAAAGTTTTCATTAAATTTCTACCATAAATCAATTTGAAACTTTTTTTTTTTTTTGTGTGAGTGTTTAGGTACAATTAATTTTTAACCAATACACTCAAACAGATATAAACTCTAACAGGTAAAAATAATAAATAAATAAAAGGTAAAATAATGGATATGTTTATAATATATATATATATATATATATATATATAATATTTGTTAACATATTTTAATAGGGAATAAAGGGATAAAGGGTTAATAAAAAGTAATGTTAGAGAATTATATAGTTTAAAATAGATATAGGAAAAAATTTCGAAATATTAATTAGCAAAAAAGTTAAAGCCATTTAAAAATTAAAAATAAATTTTCAACATACAATATTGAACGATATTGTAGCGTAAACCCTCGATAAATTTGTAACTAAAATATTGTATTGTACTGATTTACTAATAATAAGTAATAGATTGACGTATAACTCTAAATCATTTAAAAATAGTTTTTTTTGTTTGTTTTGCGTTACCGAATTTTTTTTTAAAAAATATTCCAGTTAAATAATAGTATAAAGTGGTTCTGACATGAAACAATTATGGGGAAATAAAGTGGATTGATTTAAATTACTTTTGAAAAATACACTTTTTAATTGTTCAATTTTAATTTTTCTTAATATTTATTTAATTTAAACTATCTATACAAAGCTCTTTAAAATTCGGATGTGTGACGTTTTCAGTAAATAATAAACAAAAAATTAATATTTTTTAACTAAATTTATGTCCTTATAATGTACTTTTCGTTAACCTCGAAATACGCTGATATATATTCTTCGCTAACCATCTTATCAACACGAAGAATAATCACTTTCAATCTCGAAGGTAATTTTTTTTTTATATGCGATAGAAACTTTGTCAATTTTATCGCTGTGGGAAGACATATTATCAAGTTTAATAATGATTATAATTTAATGTCGGGCATCTACTGCGTTGCTAAAATCATGCCGTGTCTCCATAAGAGGTAAACAAATCGATCTGCTGTTAGTGACATTTCTATTGATTATTTATTATATGTTAAATAGTTCCGCCACTATACTAAAGTTGTAAGTGACGTATATATGAAAATAACAATTTTATGAACTGATATTCACTTTAAATTTGATAATTAATAAAATATATGTTTTATATGTTCAATATAAAATAAATATTATAACGCCGATTTTCATTTATATACCTGTATTACACCATTCTATATACTTCTACATATATTTTTTTTCAAATAAATAATTTACAACGTCATATTTTAGTTAAATTAAAGTTGTATTTATAATAATAAAAAGTTTCTCATTCTCAAATGTATTTAACGTTTTTCCGCACAAATTGTTGGAAATACTATTCAAAAAATTAAATAAAAACTGAAGTATTTATTTACTGCATGTATTATGACATGGGACCTGGTGGGTATGTGAATTGGTTTTCTAGACTATTTACGGAAGTTTCGGCTTTTGGGATGGGCCGTTTGGTGGTTGCGGTTAGTTTTGAATAGTTTATTGCCATTGAGTTTAAGGGTATGAAAAGCCTGGAACCACTCGTCTCCATAAAGGGCTTAAACAGATTTGCAGACCAATTTGACTCGGCGGTTAAATCAATTTTTATTGTCATGGTCATGGATGTGCTGCCAGATCCTGCGAAGTCTGCTCATATTTCTGCGGGCACTTTTAATAGAAACTGTGAGGCCTTTAGAGTCGTCAGGTAGCATAGTAATTTAATTATTGAGTATATATTCTCTTAGAATTTTTTATATATGTCAGCTGCGGCATTGTCTAGTAGGGTTTGGTCGTAGTCTAGTTTGGGTTGGTGATAATTTCGTTAAGAAAACACCCTCTTCCGTGTCGCAAGGTCTATAACCTCGACACCAGCGGTAGTTTACTCCCACTATATTGGTCAGTATAGTAATATAGAGGGGAGATTCTTTGAGCTGCCGATAATCAGATGATTAATCAGCTGTATGCATACGTATCGTATAAAAAATGAATGAAATGAATTTAAATATTATTTTGTGTGAATCGCAGTAAATTTGACTTTACCTAATATATTTATTCCGTGCAATTTAAAACATTATACATAGGTAGTGTACAATAATTTATATATTACAAAAACTCTGAATAATAATTAATCATAATGATTATTATCTAATATTTGTGTATACTCGTTAAGATTTAATTTATAAGTACCTACTGACATTTATGACAACTTTTTTTTAAGTTTTACATACATAAAATAATACTAAATTAGTATATATGGTACATATAATATATTTTTCTATTGATGAGAGGACCGAATTTGCTGTTTCCGTTTAACCAACTGATAAAATGTGAAATTTATGTTCAGCATTCATCTCACATTTCTAATAATTGTGTAAATTTCCCTATTATCAAATTTTAATTTGTAAAGAGAGATGTAGCTGTTTTTTAATTCAAATAATTTTAATAAATAAATTTATCTTTAAAACTCAATTTTAGAAGAAAAAAAATGGCTCATCTATAGCATAAATATCACAATTAAATTATTATATTTATTAAATTTTGTTGCATAAACAACGATGTAATTTAATATTTAAGAGGCTTAAATTCCAACATATTAATTGATAATATTGCCCTTACTCTAATACTCCCTCAGTTTTAATAAAACTAAATGGTTTTAAAACTATCATTATTTTATGTGTAATACTTTATAATAAATATTAATCTATTAAATTGCATTTTTATTTAATTTTTTTACATTGATTAAATTCTATTTACACGTGATTGTTTCTTTTCAGTTTAATAAAATATTTAATTTGTTTCTTTTAAATGTTATTGTCTAGAATATTACAATAATATATCGTGTAAAAAAAATTAATTCATCTGAAGAATAGACAAACACAAGTTATAAAAACTTAAAAACAATAATTATATCCTTCTGTCATTATAACTGTATCTGAAGTTTTCAACAAAACAAATGCAAATCACATAAATTTTAACTCGAACAACAGACGATTTTAAAATGTATATTTTAGGTTAAGGCCGAGAAAAGATAGGAATGAGGACATGAAACTGTGAGGTAATATCAGTGAGTGGTGAAATAATTTCTATTTTTAAAATATCAAATAGAAATAGTCTAATGTGATTGTTTTTTTTATTTTTATTATTATTATTATTTTTATTATTTTACATAATACATAAGAAACATGTATTTATCTTTAAATCTACCCAAAATCGGATTTAAACATAAATATCAGACTTTCTCGACTACTATAAACAATAAATATAATATTCATACTCGATTTAATAAACGAATTTCAGCTATTTCACTAATGCACATAAAATGTAATTTCAATACAACTCATACAAGTACATCAATTACATGAGAGTTTATCAATAGATTACTTTAAAAAAATAATAAATTGGTATATGTATATTTTATATTATTACATATTTACGTATCAACCCACCCAAAAAACATTTTATAATCATAAACGTTTGATGTAAAGTTAATAGTTAAATGTTTAATAACAAATATTTGATGTAACGTTAATAGTTGAATATTTAAGATTTTAGGAATAAACGTTTAATAAACATTAAATGAATGCAAAAAAAATAATGTTTAAAGTTTAATGTAGAATAATATTTCATTGAATATTTAAATATTAAATGTTTAAAAATGAATGTACAACATAACCATTACACAACAATGTTTAATTCAACATTATCATTTTGTTCATATAATATTTTAGATCAAACATTTTTATGAAACAATTTGTTGTTAATTTTAATAATAATTATTATAAATACATTGTAGTATTTTCAATTATATTATACTAATGTTTTTAAAAATTTTTAAAATGCTCCAAGTTAAAAATAATAGAATTTTCAAAAAAAGAATATACACTTAATTATACCTGTATAATACTCGTAAAAAAAAAAATATACTCAACTTTAGTTTATAAGTTATTTTTTGTAACTTAATTTAATCGTTAAGAAAAAAATAACTTTTACTATTTTTTTCTATTAACTAACTAAAAAAAATCATTAACTTGCACAGTATTGTTATTATATAAGTACTCCGATAACAAAAAAATTATTAAGTACCGTTGTATGATATACTCGTACAATGATATTAATATTAATATTACATTTATATTTTGTTAACGCCAGGCGTGTCATTTCAGTTTTTTTTCGGGTATGTGGGCTTTTAGGCAGCCCAATTTTGATGTTCCACCGGGCCATTTTTCACATTCTAATACTAATAATGTAAATAAACAAAAAAATAAGGTTATCGACTTTGTTGCAGGCCACTTTTAAATTAATGTTGATGCCGTTGCACACTCTGCCTCCCTCCCACCAAAGTACGCTCCTGGTTAATGCTTTTTAACTGGTTTTCAAAAGGTGTGCAAAGAGACTGAATGTTAAACAATTATCTTATTTCGACTAATCTAAACAGTATACAAACTAATATTATATTATATTATTTATTATATTACAATTGAAAATACCTACTATAAACCATTAAATTGAAACAACGATATATATTGAGCGGATTCTAAAGCAATAATAAATAATTATAGAGATAGTATTAATATATTATATTATGATGTATTACTATAACTATAATAATTATAATATGTAAAATTATTTGAATATAGATTTAAATTTTAAATTAAAATACTTCTTACGTAATACCCAAAACTACAAATTATAATAGAAAAAAAAAATAAACAACATTATCATAGTTTATGTAACATTATTATATTTGTTTGATTGTTTTATTTTATTTTGTATTTAGACCTTTGATCATGAGAAACACTATTTTATTACTTTATATACAATATTAAAATTCTTAGAATAATGAAGAAAATATTTTTAAAAGGTTTTTTTTAAATTGTATTTAAGTAATGTAAAAAACATATTAACCATAAATCTCTGCAATAATGTAACCTAACTAAACCGTTTTTATAAAAATATTTTTAATAGAATTATTCTTTAGAGCATACATTTATGTCTTCTCGACACAGATTCGTAGGTACGGTGAAGGGGCTAAATGGAGGCTGCAATTGTTTCTTAAACTTGACCATTAATGAATTATTCCGAATCAAACACTCATAATACGGTTATTTTATCTAATTTTCTAATTTTCCCTCTAAAATTCTATTTTCCCAATACAAAATAAAAGTCTGGTTACGAATTTGTCTTAATGTTTATCATTTACTACCATTTAACTTATACATAATATTTGTTGAAAGAACATAGTAGAAAAAAACAATTGAAATTCATTAAGTTCATTACTGATTAAGTCGTTCTATAGTTGGTCCATAATAATATGCTATTTGCTAACATTATGGCATAATAATAGTCGATAGCATAATTCAGTAATAGGTAATCATTTATTTTTCTATCATGTCGTAGGTATGTGGTCTACCACTATAATTACAGTTGATCGGCTGCAGCAATAAACAAGCTGTAGGTATAATATGATCTACTCATCTCGTACGTCATTCGTATGACGTAACATTATGATTTTTTACCTTGTTTTATTAACGTTTTTTTATCTTTTAAGAATGTTTAAAAAAAAAAAATTCGGTAATCCAAAAACAAACAAAAAACTGTTTTTAAATGATTTAGAGTTATAACGTCAATCTATTACTTATTATTAGTAAATTAGTACAATACAATATTTTAGTTACAAATTTATCGAGGGTTTACGCTACAATATCGCTCAATATTGTATGTTGAAAATTTATTTTTAATTTTTAAATGGCTTTAAATTTTTTGCTAATTAATATTTCGAAATTTTTTCCTATATCTATTTTAAACTATATAATTCTCTAACATTACTAGAAGAGATCTTTTAGCTTCTTTTTCATGAATATTTTTACTAATTTACAAAGTTAAAAAATGCCGATTAGTAGGAGGTGAAAGCACTTCGCTCGTAGAGTAGGATACTGGTGGTAGATGGTATATTAAATTTGAAAGCAATGATAAATTATTTCTTTCTAAAAAGACGATTCTGAGTGAAGCTTTGGTGGATATATTTGACAATTACTGTAGATAAATAATATATAATAATACTATCTGACCCTGTCAATGCTTTTCTATTCCTAGATTTAAATATATATTATTTTCTTGCCTCTGTAGGTACCTATATTTATTTACCTATGTAAATATACAAATATATCATCTGTGTGTAATCTAGAATATAAAAAGTTAGCATCCATCCACGAAAATAAAAAAGAGAAATAAACTCAAGCTAAACAGAAAATAAAACATTTAGACCCTTTTATTTTTTTCTACCGGTCAAATAGAATCTTTTTATTTAGTCATTGTGCGATTTGTTGTTGTCCAAAGCAAAATCAAAAATGATATTTGGATAGTTTATATTCACAATATTGAACACGGTAGGCCTGCAATGGGGTTCAAGGAAATTTTAATTTAAATTTTTTGACAAAATTTTCATTTTTACTTTTTAAGATTTTTCACATATCATACCATATAACCCCAAAATAAAATCCCCCACATTCTCACAATATTATATATGAAATATATAAAAATGAAATAAAATATATGAAAAAAATCATAAGTTCATAAATTATTAACCGTTAAAACCTTATTATGAAATATAATTTATTATATTTATTATTATTAATATTAATATAAGATTATAAATATAATATATACTACTATATAGTATACTAAACTATACAACACTGTTGGAATATAAAAAATACACTTCTTAAACAAATATTATACTATATAGGTTTTAAAAATATTGTACGTACCGAATTTTAAAATTTTTTGTATGTAATTATAATGGTAAACTTTCAATACTGTATTAAATTTTCAGGTCTTATAAATTTAAATTATTATGAATTAAATGTTTCAAATTTGCATATTGTTATAAATAGCATAAAGATGGGTAAAATTTTCGAACATTTTTTTGTATTTATATTTTACAGTTGTGGTAAAAATCGCAAGCCTTTATAAAACATTAATATGTTAATATTTATATGTTTATATGTTATAGTATAACATTTTGTATTTTTAATTAAACATTAATATTTTCGGAGTAATAAAGAATTTTTACCACAATTATTATTATTATATTTACCGATTTTTATGCTAATTTTTTGATAGTTTATTTTTAAGCATTTATCGAAAAATTATCTCTTAAGAATACCTACTAGATGCAATTAATTATTGAAAAATATTATATATTGATTGAAAATAGTCCTATATGTAATGATCGGAGCACTTACTATTATAAAATTTTAGGGTACAGATATAAAATAAATATATAAAAAAACACAATATCGTAAAACCATTATATTCCTCTCTTCATTCAAAATAAAAAAAAATTATAAATCTTTAGTTACAATATATTTTAATAACTATTTAAAGTTTATGGACAATATCTATTATTATGTGTAAAAGGTCCTCAAAATTCCGAAAAAAAATATATTAAAAAACGTTTCACCAGAATTTGTTTTACTATATATCCTACGTATGATTAAATTTTCAAATATTCTTTTCAAATTATTTTTTAGAAATTTTTTCTAATATAATAATTAAAATTTTTCACAAAGTATACTTATATATTGAATAAAATTTTCAAAAATGTCACAAATTATAAAATGTTTTGTTACTTTATTCAACCATTTGTATTTCATATATTCTAGATCAGGTTTGGTGCTAAAAAATATTTTAGGGGAGGGTCGTCAGTAATTTTACCAAACTATTATTTCAAATAAGTAAAAAAAAGGTCATTAACTCTTTTCTGATTTGCGCCGAATAAATGTTGAATAATTTATAGTTTGCCAATTAAATTCCAAAATACTTTCTTCAAAAACGGTAAAAGAAAAAAAAGGGACTATTTTCTGATTTTTGCAGACTAAATGCTGAATAATTTATTTTTTTTGTGCTGAGTGAACTTCATTTTGTTCAATTATTTCTTGAGAGAAGGGTATTTACGACCCATTTAACTTCTCTTCCTTTTGACCCTGTTCTAGATGTCATCGAAATTGTTGAATATGCATACAAATATATATATATATATATATTAAGCAGAGATAGTTTCATATTTAATGAAATATAAATAAACTAATGGGTAATATTATATATTATTATTTGTTTAATGTACTTATTAAATTTAAAATCGCACACGATTTGTTATAAAAAAAACACATCATTTGATAATAAAAAAATAACATTTTAACATTAACAAAAAAATTAACAAAATTAAACAAGTTAATATCAAAAAATTACCTATCAGAATTTTAACTGAAATCTCTTGTCTTAAAAATCATCATTGTACTCAATAATTGATTAATTATTAATCTAGGACTTGATTTAAATTAAATGTGTTAAAATCTATTATTTGATATAGTAATAAAAAGTCCGAAATTGTATTATATTATAAACAATACAGCATTTAATTACATTTATTTGTAGGTTTGTTCTTACAATATGTAATGTCAAACATCCTGGATAAATAACTGACACAGTCATGTATATTACATCAAACTCCGCTCCAGTATCAATATTTTGTAGAATTTTCACTACATCGTGTTTACCGATTTTTATACTAATTTTTTGATATTTTTTTCTTATCTACACGTTTATGGAAAAATTACCTGTCTAAATTACCAACTAAATCCAATTTGCTACTAAAAAATAGTGCTATATTTAATGTTCGGTGCACTTCTTCTTTTAGCATTTTTGGGTACTGATATCAAAAATAAACATCATCGTAAAACCAATACATTTCTCGCTTTGCTCAGAATCTAAAATTGGTGTGTATAGCGTTCAATTAAAATTGCTTATTATTAATATAAAGTGAGGATTTTATTTATTTAATACAAATCTATCAGTTACATATATGATTTATATACAACTTATAAATAATATGTCCATATTATTTTTTGTATTGCTATATACAATGTATCTACGAAATATGTACTCTAATAACTATTATCACGATAAAAAATATTCTATAACTCATTTTGTCTTTAATAACTTCACCAATTATATTATTTTATATTTTTGAATTTGTAGAATTATGCTAAAAATAATATCAGTTTTGATTAAAAATTCGTTATAAATACTACTTTTATTTAGATATTTCTGTTGAAAATTTCAAAACATTGAACGGTTTTTATATTACATAAATACGAAAATGAAAAATATGGTTTGATTATTCTCTCGAGTAAGTATAAAAAACTGAAGAACCAATATATTTATATGTTTTAAAATTTTTTATTGGAGCATTATGTCGGACTGGAATAAGTCCGACAATATGGAATAAGTCTGGAATAAGTTTTTTTTTTTAACAAAAAAAAACGACAGTGTGGAGTCATTTTAACTGGTGGCACAAGATGAATTATTTTTTTTTTTTGATTATTGACTTTGTAACATTATACAGACATCTAATACTATTATATATAAATAATTTGATAGGGTTTCACATTGGATGTAGTCCTTAAAAAAGTACGGGTTTCATGCTGAATATATTTTTCTGCTCTTATGCTTTGATCATTTCCCAATAATTTGTTACTTATACAACTTCTATTCAACAACGTTTTACTTAAAACAGCTATTTTAATAATTTAGTCTATTGTAATGAATTTTAATAAGTTTAATTATTATATTATATATTATATTATATTATATAATTAATAGTGAAATGATGAAATAAGTAAATATGAATCTTATTATTAAATTATATTATAATTATAATTATATTATTATAAATTAAATTATTATTTATAATAAAACCGTTAAATTAATGTTTTTGAATGAAAAACAAAGAATGATATTATATAATTAGAAGTATATTGTGTATTATACATTGTACATTGTACATACATGTTTTAAAAGTTTAATTTTTAATCACATGTGGAGACACCTTATATCCTCTTTATGTCCGTTCGTTCGTCTGTCCATAGTTACTATTGTGTAGTTATGATTGTTGATTTAATTACTTGGGTGACAGATATTATTTATTTTGTTTTATATATTTAGATTATTGTTTAAAATACCTACGTTTAGAATAAAAAGTTTAGCAGGCTCTCAGAGTGGGCTTTCCTAACTTAATTTTTAAATGTAAATTGTATAATAATGGACGAAAAATTATCTTTGAAGGTGTAGAGTGTCCAATACACTGTGTTTAAACTATAGTTGGTTTAAATTATTCATTGAAAAGTTAAGATTATATTCAATTTTGCACAACAATAAGATAAACTAGAAAATCTTATATATACTACGTGACACGTGTAAAATAATATGATAGCTAATAATAATCAAAATATATTGTGATTAAACGTATTTAATAAATTACAAAATATTTACCTAAAATTGAATATACGTATATATGTTATATATTGTGATGAGGGGAGCACAAATTTCTATAAAATATCATTCGTTAATAATAAGTCATTTTCTTGGAGAGATAAGCATATTACTAAAATATTTAATTTATAATCAATTATAGGTAATTCCAAATTTTATTAGAACAATTAGGTAGTATAAAATAATACACTAAATTTTTTTTCCTCAAATAATTAGTTTTAATTTTAAATTTAATAATTTTGTAATTTAAATAATAATCTTCTTCTTTTCCTTCACCCACTTATTTGTGTTTGACCACCCTAGTCTTATACATCCATATAACTCGTGTCTTTCGCATCTTCTTCATTTATCCCCACCTTCCTCATATCACATATCCTCCCCACTCACTATCACACTCTTCCACCTCCAAAAAGGTCTTCCTTTCCCTCTCTTTACATCAACACGCAATTCCTTTACTAATCTTACTGCCTCAGTCTCTCCTCTCTTTAATACATCTTCGAGTCATCTTAATCTAGTCTCCCTCATTTTGGTAACTTTCAAAGCTACTCTTATACTACTTCTTATATACTCAATCCTTATTTTATCCTCTCTAGTTACTCTACTCATCCACCATAACATATCATTTCTGCTACACTCATTCGCTATTTATTGCCCAATATTCTGTTCTATTCTTTAGCACTGATTTATAAAATTTACTTTTTATACCTAATAAAGATTATATTGTCACACAAAACACCTGACATTTCCCTCCACTTCATCCATCCACACATAATCCCATGTTTCATAATCTCTTCAAAATCCCTATCTTTCTGTACAATAGATCCTAAATACTTGAACCTCTTAACCTCTCCCACTACATCCCCCCTCAACTTTATTTCTAGTATTTCCTTATTCCCTCTGTGTTCCTTTTTACCCAAATCATACTCTATATGTTCTGTTTTACTCCAACTAATCCTTAGTTCTTTACTTTAAAAAGTTTCCCTCCGCTTCTTAAGTTTACTATTCACTTCCTCGTCTGTAAACAGCATGAACCATGGTACCTCACCCTATATATCCCTTGTTATTTTATTCATTACCAGAGAAAATAGGTAAGAATTTAAAACCGAACCCTGACACTCTCATGCTGACCCTAAAATCCTCAGTTTCTCCACACGGACTTCTCACTCTTGTATTTGCCCCTTCATACATATTTTCAATAATATTCACATACACTTTTGGTAATCCTTTTTTCCTTAATGCCAACTTTAAGAGCTCCCTAGGAACCCTATCATAAGCCTTCTGTAGATGAATAAATACCATATAAAATTTCCATTTTCTTTGTCTGTAATACTCTACAATCTGTATTACATAAAATATTGGCTCCACTGTTGATCTATTATGCATAAACCCAAACAGATTTCTAGTAACGATTATCTTGATTGTAGTTTAAATAACATTATATTGATATATTTAAAAAGAAATTTATAAATTTATCATTATATACTAATATAATTTTTTCATTTAAATTTTACTATAAGTTATTGAATTTAATTATACACGAAGACATTTAAATTTAATAACAATTGGATTTTGAATATGTGTTAGTCAAAAAATTTATATTTTTGATATATATAAAATATCATAGTTCAAACTAGGAATTGTATGCAGGATTTACACTATTAGAAAAGGAAGTGTTAGACTCTACCCCAAAAGACATCATAAATATCCATTTCTCCTCTGAACAATAGCACAAATCAACATTTTGTTTTGTATGAACATTTTTGTAATTTAAGATATTTATTTATAAAAATTACATAGTAATAAATAAAATATTATTCCGTATTATACAGGTTAAATATAGGTTAGATGAGTTAGATAGGGTTGAGGATACAAGCCAATGAACTATTTTAAATTTGAAAGCAACGTGGTCATAACATTAAAACACCCATATACATTTATTTTTAAAATTTTTCATGAATTTCCCAAGATGACTTTTTCAATTTATTTTTAATATTATTATAGATTATAATTTTAAAATTATTAAAAAAATGTGTTTCAATTATATACATTGTACAGTGTACATATTTAAGTAGCTAATATTTTTATTATTCTTTATTTTACTTATTAGGGTGTTTTAGTTTTTTTTTTATGACGTAATAATATATTGGCTTTTACAATATTTATATAGATATTTGTTTAAGATTTAAGTATATTTATTTTAGTTATTATATATATGCCTACAATATACACATATAGTATATTACAAAGACAAGCCTGCTGGGAAATTTCTCAGTTTCCTGATATACGACTCCAATCCTACATATTCATTTTCATTTGGTGTAAACACTGATACCGGTTTTTTGTTGTTATAAAATAGTTTATTTTTGTTTTCGTTAATGATAGTGCTGGTAAATGATAATTAAAATTAATACTAAAAAATATCATAGATACTCCAGGAAAAAATTTTAGAATTTTAGTTTTTTACGATTGTCTAAAAACTAATATCCTACTTTTTTAAAATTGTGTTTATTTTGTTGGTTTCTTAAAATCTAAAATTGGTATTTTTTCTATTATAAATTATGGATAAATTTCAAAGTAGCAGTTTTAGTACGTTTGATAAATGATGTAGCTGAACAAAAAATTGTATATTATATCGATTGTTATTTATGGTTTTTAAGTCTGATTATAAAGTGTATACAAATCAATAAAAAAAAAAACGCGATAATCGGTAGAACTAAAAATTACAGTATAACATTTAAAAATTTTTAAAATTTCAAATTTTAACTCAAAATGAACCATTAGGAATTACGATGTTTCATTTACGATACAAAACATACTTAATTATTATTTGGTTTAATTTCAATTCACTATTTATTTTACAGTAAAAATAATTTATTATTTACATATATACCTTTATATAAATATATATATATATATTATTCCTATCTCTATAATTGATTATTATTAAATGTTTTCAAGAAATTTTTTTTTTACTTTAAATTTATTAAACACGTTTTGAATGTAAAAGCTAATCTAAATATTTTGTATTTTTAATTTAGCTTAAAATGTGAACTGAAAATAATGAATTAAAATCAAAATAAACTTTTATGATACGATTTTAGCATATATTTATCATATATTTTTAACATAATATTTTATGTTTTATTGTTTAATTTGAGTTTATTATCATAAGAACATGTAAAGTTGACCAAACTGTTTTGAATTTCGAAATGTGTATAGGAGAATAACAATAAGAACTTAATGTTTTAAAACAGCTATTGTCAACGAGTCAAACTAAAAAAAATGTTGGGTTTTAGATTAGTAAAACTTTCAAGGTTTAGTATCCATAATGTTATGGTTTTTAAGAAAATTCAATTATTCGCATTAGTGATTATCGAAAAAGAAAAATGATGGTAAAAATATGAATCGGTCGATCGAAGGACATTGTATTACGAGTAATATCTACAACATTATACGGAATGTTCGGTGTTAAATATTACCTATTGGTATTTTATCGACTATGACGGATTTAGGGTTTTACGTAATTTTGAACAAAACTACGTATTTAAACAAATCGAAATATATAAAATAATAAATATATTATTAATTAATAAAATAAATATTATTAATATTGATATATTTTGTGATTGAAACGGGTTTATTTCGTTGGATAAAAACATCCGCGTATAAATATTTGTTAAAAGATATAATTATGTGTGACGTCATATAAATCATCTCGTTATATCACGTATAGAAAATTCAACCGGACCGCCTAAATTAAATCATTCGAATGGTTTAACGAAAAGCAAATCTAATTTTATATTTTTACTTGTTCATCTATATACCTATTAATAACGAAATAGTTGTTTGTTTTTAATATACACCGTCAATCGTTTCCGTTTGTACCTACATAATATGTACAGTTGAAACGACTCACTTATGAAAAAAATCATTTAAAATGATATCGTATGTTCAAATAATTTTTTTCTTTCATTCAAATATTGTGTCGTATCATGTATTATGTTCAAACGAAGTTTGAATAGTTTATCTTTATTATTTCCGTTATAATATATGTTTATGTGATTTGTGTTATCAAAAGTTGTTTTAAAAATTGTAAATAAATATATTTTTAGTGAAAATAGTATTTAAACATAGAAAACTCAAAAAATTGTTATAGCTAAACGAAATATTCAGGTAATTGTACACGTAATTATCATTTTAGGTTTTTAGTTGCATCATAATATAAATTACGTTATTTGGTGTGATTTTGAAATGGTGTACAATGAGACAAAAAAATAGGTCCAAAACAGTTCTAATTTATTGTATTGTGGATTGTTATACCTAACTATATCTAACCTATATAAAATATTTAAATAATTAATTTGTAAAAATATATTTTGTGAGGAGGTGCTCTCCCCTCTTGGATCTGAACTTTTGTAGGTTTATACTTATATATATTAAAATTTGAGAAATTATGATGTAAGTAATAAACTTAAAGCATGCACAAATACAAATAAATTAGTAATAACTAGAAAAAATGAGACCATAAATTATAAAATTAATATGATGGACGGGCTAGTATATTTCTGCACAATAAATCAATCTTCGGTGGGATATTGGAAACAGCAATGTGCAAAAATTTTCTTCCAAATTCTGGGTGGAAAGTCATGATCTATGTTTGTTTTTTATTATTTGAAGTTGTGAAAATGGAGTTTCTCAAAGATATGTCGTTACAAAAGGAATTAATATAGCTAAGGCACCTAAGATATTTGAAAATAGGTAAAATAAAATAAATATATACAAATTTTTTATGGTCTCCCCCCATACTATACATATGGCTCCCAGGAGGGCTAAGGTTCAAAGTCTGAGAAGCACTGATCTAGAGAAAATGTATTACCGAGTTCCAGAAAAGATCTTGTAGGGAAAATTGATGAGGAAAAGATTACCACATAAGTGCGATTGAATGTAATTGAGGATCTATAGGAAGAAGTGAGCACAAGAGTTCTTTCTCATGGGGAAACTGAGGGTTGGTCTGCAATTTTTTCTACAAATGAATTGATTTCTTTTTAAAATTATTTTATGAATTGTGATGATAATTTAATCATTTATAATGAATTTTTTAAAATGTATTTTTATTGATATTTATATATATTTTTATTGTATATAATCGAATTCATAATTTAATATACTATTTTATGATATATTTATAAAAAAAAATAGTGCATTTAAATTATTTATTATAAATTATCAAAATAAATTCAAAACTTTTTGAAAATTCCATCACACAATGATCCAATACAGTAAATATTTGGTGCAAACTTCAAGTTTCTGTAGATATTATTATTTTCGATTTATAATAATTTAATAATAATTAAGAAACCACCTACTCGGAAAATAAAAAAACTACCTGTATAATGTATAAACAAGATTTAGTTTTCTATTGAAAAGCTTAAATTTCTACTGAACATATTTTACCTAAAAGTAGTTTCTATTAACATTTAATTTAATTAAAATAAATATTATTATTTAACCAAGAGATTCCTAACTCCGCGCAGAATCTAAATACCTAATAGAATACAATTGGGTTATTGGACTAAATTATGATCCACTATGTGAAGTTATATGAATAAAAATTTAGAAAATTCTGCAGTCTATTGTATAGCAACTAATTCGTTTTATGATTTAATTTTACAAATCAGTTTCATTGTGTGTCAAATGCAAACGTGAACATTAATATGTATACATATTATGTTTAAATTCACTATAAGAACGACAATAGTATTATGATGGAGAAAATTTGCGCCCGTCCATATGTTTTTAATAATCGTGGGCATATCTCGAAATTAAAATGTAAATAAATAAATTATTAACATTCTCGTATGCTTACAAAATGTTGTGGCATGTAAATAATTTGAACACTGAACTGGGGAATTCGTGATTATAATGTTTTTAAAAGACCTTTACTATTATTTGATTTAAGGATTTGTTTCACATTAAGTCAGAAATCATAAAGTTTGATGCTCATGAAGAAACTACCATACAATATTATAAATCATTACAGTCGATTTAAAAAAATAATTAGGAACATTTCAATTCATTTTGTGCCTAGCTGTGTCAGCATGATGTGAATTTGGTTCAACGTGGTGAAGTATATTTTATTTTTTTTATTGTTCTCTTTTAAAAATAATATACAAAAATAATTTACCTTTAAATTTAATTTAATTTAAATACCTCTAACAGTAAAATAATTTAAATTAACTAAATATTTGTTTTATGAATACCAGTTTCCTAAACTCGCCAATTATTCATTTGCAAACTTCTCAATGGTTATATTATATCGCATCCATTATTCTTGAGTTTATTCTTCTTTATTTTCTTCCTACAATTTCTGATTGCACCCCATATCCAATATTACATAACCAACTACAGGTACAATGAACCTCTTAATAGAATGATAGGAAAATGTAATTTAATTTGAAATTTTTAATGTTTTGTTCTATATAATATTACGTAGTTTACAGTCTTAAAACATATTCATTTACATACATCACATAATTATAGTTATATTATTAATGTATACACTATTTTATAATGTGTATGTCCTTGAGCCAATAGACGTTTATTATTAATAAATATTAATGTTTAATAACATGATATTTAATATTATTAAAATATATTTTATAAAACATAAATCTACAAGTATACATATAATATGCTACTGGAAATAGGTACGTATTTATCGATTGGACCAAGTTTGGTCGAAATGTTGTTCACAAAAAAATTTAAATAAACATCGTTGTAAAATCATTAGTTTCCTCGTTCCACTCAGAATCTAAAATTGCAAATTTAATATTGAAATTTACAAATCGTTTTATAACGCAAACATTTCAGGGAGATATTTATTTTTATTATATAATCTGGCTCAACTTTCTTAGATATACTTTATTGAAATCCCAATATTTTGTAAATTATAAATAAGATTTAAAAAATTGCTAATTAATCTTTTTTCATATAATCATTTTGTTTTTAAAATCATCCTCCATTTCATAATCATTGTAGCTTATTGATATTTTCGAGTCAATATCAACAAAGCTTCCCGACTGAAGTTAATGGTAGTCCTTAGTGGAATTTGTTTGATTAATAAAGTTAAATACGTTTCAAATAGTTTAGATATAGTCAAAAGGCTACGCGAAGACCATTTTCTAAAATGTAATTAGACTATTTTTGCATTGTAATATGATTTTGAAAATAATTTGCAGTTTTCAAAATGGATTAAAACTGTTAATAATGTGAAATAATTTACATCAACATGTGATTAACTATATAATAATATACTATGGTATTCTGTTTCACGATGATAATACTATATCGAGTGATTAGTGTGATATGATGACTTTTTTTTAAACTCAAATCGTATATAGACAAATTATATTTCTTTCTAAATCTAATGGAATATCTTAGTAGAAATTTCAGTCGAGACAACGAGTAAATATAAAAAATGTATATAGTACTATCTTTATATATACAGTAATGCGTACCAAAAGGAAAAACCCTGGAACTAATTTAGTTCTGAGCAGGGAGTCAAAACGGGTTTGAACCCGGGGTGAAAACCCGTGTAACCCGCAAAATATTAAAACCGTGTTAAACCCGAAACCCGTAACCCGGAAAAAGTGAAACCCGTTTTTTAAACCCGTACCCGGA
>JAIPRL010001186.1:0-93145 GCA_025469235.1 Pemphigus obesinymphae | reverse complement strand
CTAAGCATTAAGCATTCTAGTAATTAGTAAATATTTTATTAATGCTAATATTACTTTTTTAAATATAATAAAAAACAAAAATGTTATTTTAATTATGGTATTTATTGCCCCCCCCCTTGCTTAAATCCTACGCCACTGAAACGCGGAAGCTGCAAATTTTTTTTTGGACACGTTGTAGTCCGTAAACCATTAAACCTGGCACCGTACAGGTTCGAAATTCATTCCCTATAATAATTGTTTAAATTGTAAACTAAATATAGGTATAATTCGTGATTTTTCGTAACCGAAAATCCGAAATTTATCAATTTAATAATATAAAAAAAAAAATAAAATAAAAATCTGTAAAATTATCATTTTAATGTACTGTGCGTGCGTACAATGGGCACAAGAAAGTATAAGTTGAACAGAAACTAAAATGAAAATTAAATAAAAAAATTTAAATAGGTATTTTTAAAAAGTAAAAAATTACCGTCAATCAAACCAGCTCGTCAAAATAGACATTATAGTATTTAAACGTACCTAATTAGTATTAGATACTTAAAAAATTATTTCCAGTAGTTCATAATAATAATATGTAGGTATTATAATATAATATAAGCGCGAGTGTAAAACGAATTTTGACGTACCTATACGAAATAGGCACCGATCCTTTTGCCCTCGCCTATATTCCCATACACTCTTGTCTTTTTAATGAAAATTTTTTTATCGTTTTTTTAAGACATTTTGGAAAAATTGGCGAGTACTGGGAAAATCCGTTTCAATCGGAAAATACTATAAGCGCGTGCGTGTGATGCGATGCAATTTTTCCGCACAACTGCATATTATTATGCACCTATCGAATTACAATTACATTTTGCATTTATTTTTATCTCATTCGTTACTGTTTTTTACTTCTGTACGTGTGATGATATCAGAAACGTTATTGTAATCCATTATTTTAATAAAATTACCATTGTACCGAGTTCACCAACAGTAGGTATATCATGTATATATACACTGCCACGGCATTGTTCATTTTTTATTTTTATTAATTGATAAATAACGCACTTTCAACAAATTGTCTTTGCTCGCCTTTTTTAAGGCGTTTATTAATCAAAATATTCAATAATCGCCGTAATATATGGAAATTCTATATAGACGTCAAATGTGCGTGTACTGTTGAATAATGTATAATCGACTTTTATATTAGGAGGTATAGGTATAGGTAGGCATACAATATGAGCAACTTAAAAGACGATTAATAAAAATAAATGACATTTTCAACTTGTAAGAATTACAAAGCATATAATATATTAATAGTGAATTATAGATTCTGAGCGGAGAGAGGAATCTCTGGGCTTTACAATAATGTACAGGAAATTTTTAAGGATTATAATAATATTAAATTAAAACTATGCCTGATATAAAAAAAAATAATAAAAATATGAAAAAAATGTATAGGTATACTATAGAGATTTAAAATTTGCGCCGAATATTTACTAAATTCGCATAAAATTGATGTGATAAAATTGAATTTTTTCACCACATCTCCTCCCCTCCCCACACACACACGCACGCACAAGCACACGCACACGGTTTTAATTTTAATTTTCACTTTTAATGAATTCGAACAAATCGTAAAGCACTGCTATGTACGAGTAGAGGTTTTTTTTTTTTTTTTTTTTTGTTTCATTGTTTGTTTCACGTCGGGAAATAAGGAAAACAATAATAGTGTCTGTAGTCCGTAGGTTTCGATAAATCTGAGACATACGTCTTTTATTTATTTATTTATTTATTTTTTTTGAAATTTCGATTTCGTATTCTGCACGATGTTTTATCAGATATATTCGTACTTTTTCTGCCCGGTGACAATTTATAGTTATGTACAAACTCATAAAGTTTTGATATTAACAATGTATATATTTATATAAAATTAAATAAAAATAATGATGAAATATAAATTATAAATTGTAAATTGTAATGTATTATAAACTATGAATAAACAGTGTACGTATAAACATGACGTCCAGTTGGTAACTTTCGTCATTTTGTCGTCATAGTTGGAGTGGGAGTTCTGTAAGCCAATTAACTGCGTCCTTTGGCGAGATTATGTAGATCGTTTGGGGTAGGTACTAGTGATGGGGGACACTATCGAATAGTTTATACTATCGAATAGTATTCGATAGTCGTCATAGACTATCGAATAGTCTATTCGAATAAGTTTTACATGACCGAATGCCGATTTTTTGACAAAAACTATCGAATAGTTCGGTAAACTATCGAATAGTTTGATACCAATTATAATAACCAATAGTTCGGTACACTATCGAATAGTTCGGACCAACCAACCGAATAGTTCGTACGACCTACCGAATAGTTCAAAGTCCAAACCAACCGAATAGTCCGAATAGGTAGTACCTATATAAATGTAATGTAATTAGAATTACATGTAATTAATAATGTAATTTCCTTTTTAAAACACGTACAGAACTGAAATCTCTAATTATAAATTACCAATGCGTGAAGCCATAATTACTTGGGACACTTCTGCCTGTTTTGATTATTTTTAAAATCACATCTGTCGCATTGTAGTGGGATAGTTATCGTATTTTTTGAATCTTAGAACATACCTAGAGCTTCTGAATAGTGAACGACTGCTTTGTTTTAATTTTAAAGAAAAATATATTTATCGGGTATATAAGTAAAACAGCGTAAAATCATCTAATTTTAAATCGCCATAACTTTAAAACGGGTTCTACCATCTAATTGCGTATATTATTAAACATAATAATTCATACCCATCGAATATTTCAAACTTATCGAATAGTTCGGACTATCGAATAGTTCAGACCAACCGAATAGTTCGGATGACCAACCGAATAGCTAAACTATCGAATAGTTCGGACTATCGAATAGTTCAGTCGACCAACCGAATAGTTTGAACTATCGAATAGGTAGTTCAGATCTTAACGATCGATAGTTGAAATAATCGATAGTTTTTAAGTATCTATCGAACAGTTCGGTAGTGACTATTCGATAGTGCCCATCACTAGTAGGTACCTTCAAATGCATATAAATCGCATTCGTCCATTATGCGTTTCATCGTTTGTGTTCACATTTTTCCGGGTCTCTATAATATTCCATTTTTTTAGGACCACTAATAATAATTTCGCGTGTATAATTCAGAAAATATGCGGTACTTAAAGGACTATTATATGCCTATATAGCCACGATGGACCCATATGATATTTCAGCTAATCGACACATTCATTTTATCATATTCGAACTAATTTTGATCGATTATATAATGTTAACAGAACGAATATAACTTCATCGATTTCTTTATTATCGGATCCACTATACGAGTATGTATATTTTAATGCTTCGAGTTTTGGTTCTTTACGTCTAATATAATAAAATATATTATATTGACGTTGTCGATTTTATCCGATAAAATCGTATGTATTCTCTATCGAGTTAATGTGTAATAATTGTTATTAATGTCCGCGTTTAATGCGTTTCAAACCGTAAGTTGATTTTCTTTGGGCACTTTTCGTAGGACGATTGATTAGGTAAAATATTGGAATATTATTAGTTGACCCAACGAAAATGTTGAACAAAATGTCATTATATAAGGTCGTAGGTGTAATAATACTAATATGTAGGTATAAAATAATGCGTTACGTACGCTTAAGACTCGTTCGTGTCAAGGACCAAGGACCAAGGTAGTATACGTGTTATTATATAGAATTGCGTCAATTTTATTATACACATTTATGTGAACGTATACGTCGTACAGTTTGGTTTAACTGAAAATCCGTATTGTTTAGTGTCCATGGGTCAAAATATCCGAAAGTATAAAATATACAAATATTGTGATAATTGTATTAAGTATACCATAGTAATTAGTAGTAACCATGAATATACATTGTTTTTTGAATTCATTAAATATATACAAAGTTGAAGTTATTTTATCCATACATGTTAATTAAACATTGTTTTGAAACCGATCCTCTATCAATGTAACCCCATTTGAGTTGAATTAAAATAACTCGAAAAATAATTGTCCAAAAAAATTTTTTTTTGACAACAATAATTGTTTCATTGCTACACCATTTGATTTAATGAATAAAAATAGGGCGTATCAAAGTAACCACACATGAAGTCTAACATTGATAGCTACACTTGACACTAGAAATGTTTAGGTTCAAATTATCAAAAAAAAAAAAATGTTGTTCATTAACTATTGAAGATAGGTTCATATATTTGAGCTAAACCAATGAAAATAATAAATATTTATTTACCATAGCATTAGCTAAATGAGAAATTAACACAAAAAACATATAAAAATTATCAAAGTAACACCGTTTTACGGTAATCAAAAAGTAGAAAAACGGTCGAACTTTAATGCGTTATTATATATACGGTAAATGCAATAAATCGACTTATTACTGAGATGTATATGTATGTATGTATGTATGTGAAATTAATGAAAAATGTGTTTACAATAACAAATTCGTTTTGTAAACTTATATATGAGTTGTGATTTAATAAAAATAATTCGTAAAATCAATATAGATTTTATTATATATTATAATAAATCAATATGTTAATAAATTGAAGAAAAATTCTGTTTGAATTCACTGTTTTGATTGGCGAATGGTCGTTTGTTCTGCGTAGAAGAAGGAAAGAAATGAACGCGAAATATTTGTTAACTCAAATCGATTTGTATTCGATTGGGCAATTTTACCCCCAAGACATTGACAAAAGATGTTGTTAAATCAATAACACGTTTTGTTATTTATTACTGTTAAATGAACAGATATTCTATTTCTAAATCAAATTTTATTGGACGTATATTAACAGCCACGCCATTAAATTAACCTATATTTTTATTGGAATCACAGATATATTTGGTTCAGTGTACCTATATCATAAACTATTATAAATATTATTGGGTACATTTTTACATTTTTGATCATGATATTATAATATATACGAGTATGAAGGTCTAATATCGTGGATATCTACAGTAATTGCAAATAATAAATTTGAAATTTAATATTTAGGTATAATATATCTGGTATATGTTATACCTTCTTGAATATTTTTACACGAAAGTGCATAACGCATGTAGGTTTGTTAAACACTGCGGGTAACATACGTATTATTATAAAATATTCGGAACAAGACTACCTTGATACGATTCACGTGGCTATTTTTAATTTTTATATTTTTACTTTCAGATATACTATGCATGTTTTTTTACATATTTTGTTTTTTGATCTTTTTCACCTTCGGATACACTCACCGTTTAACGTGAGTAGGTATCGCAATCGTTTTTGGTATCCACTTAAATATTTCTGTAGTAGATGTCAGCTGCCTGCCTGTTGTCCTGGTTGCCGTACCTATAGGTACGTCATAAGTCATATAACAGGTAAAAAGATAAAAATTAAAACGTAACCAAAAAAAAAAAAAAGGACATAAGGTAAATTTTTTTTTTTTGGTGGTTGATTTTTTTTATATACCTTGACATTGCACTATTAAAACGTGTATGTTTCGACGTTTTAAACAAACGTTGAAATCGAATTTTTCAAGTGAGGTTTACTTTCTCACGTATACGCACTGGACTATTGAATATATATTTATAACAATCGATATAAATTAATTTGATAGAAAAAGTGCTCACCATACCCAATACTTACCGGTTATTTTCCACAAAAAACTGTTTTGCGAGAAATAAGGTTTCTCAGTCTGTAATTATAATTTAAAATCCAAATGTTTACACAATGTAGAAGATAAAATTGTCTGTGTAATATTGAGCTCTTTTTTTCCAAAAATATTAAATAATAAAAAAGTTATTAAGTTTTTGGTTTTTGGGTTTTTACAGATGGTATAACATCAGTTGTATTTTGTATTATCGAAAAAAAAAAAAAACGACGGTGGAACACGGATAATTTTGTTTACTATATCATGTAAATATTTGGGTTTTTAATTATAATTACAGCCTGAGAAACCTTATTTCTTGTAAAACGGTTTTGTCCACAAATATCGTGATACGCTTCGATAAAAAGTGATAGGTACCGATATAGGCATATTTTTCAAAATTACTTTCAAAATTTACTTGAACATTTTTCAATTATAAGATTTTAATTTTTCTTGAAATTTCATAAAAATTTGCTTATAAAAAAAACCCGTTGAAAATCGCACGTGTATGGCCCGTCCTCTTAACACGCTCGTCTTTGTGAAATTGTACATTTCTCATCATAAGAGGTACTATAATATTCAGACTTAAATTATAATTTTCGAGTAAAGTTCACTCACATTTGACAACTTTACGAATTTGAAAAACAGCTGATGGACCCAAAATTTCGTGTGAATAATAATAATAATAATAATAACATTATAATAAACTCGAAGGCACATTAATGATAAAAGTCATGATAACAAACGTATATTTTGTATAAATATGTACCTAATCAAAATAAAATAGGTAATAATAAAAATAAAAAATAATTATAATATAATATACACGTATATATTTGATCGCATAATATTATTATTTAAACATCATATATATATAGATATATGGCGAAACAGAGCTGCTGTTATACCAACTCTAAATACTCTGACCAGTACGTATAAGCGCAGTTTGAGACTTAAATTTTTTTTTAGGATGGGGGGGGCTATTATTATACTCATAACTGGGGAACGCACTATATTTTAATTGAATAAAACAAAATATGTACCTATTTTTGTCAAAATATGTAACGAAATTTTCATTTATTTTCAAAATGAAAAACAAATTATTGCTAATTACTCATTATCTAATGATCTACGTAACCTTTCTTTTTTTTTTTTTTTCTCGGATATATTGGAAAAAATCGATTTTTTGACATCTCATAAAACGTGTAAAAATGCACATATCAAAATTCTTTCATTTTTCCACGATATTCTCAAGTTGATAAAAATGAAAAATGCATAAACGTGTTTTTAAACAAATACCGTAATTACATGATAATAAAAAAACGTTATTGACACAAGACTAGTTTTAAATTACTTTAAAAGTATATATTTAAATTGTCGTTTTTACCTAAAATATCTTTAAAATTGCCTACACAGAACCGCTAAAAAACCGCACGTACGACGTCCTCTTAATTTATAATATAAAATTCGGTAAAAAAAAAAACACCTATTAACTAAGTCTATTCTAATTCGAATATATTTTTAACAAAAAAAACCAGCAACTATTGTATTGACAATGGCACGAATTTAAAATCGGAAGACGAGTAGACGACGCGACTGTACAAATGTATACTTACTCCGCGCGCAATAAGACGCGCGTGTGCAGATTGCGTGGGTGGACCATTTAGATAACACAGATAATCATCGTATGCATAGATAATTGATAAGAAAAATGCCAATAGTGAAACAAGGAAAGTTCAATTAATAAAAAAAAAAAAAAAAAACAAACAAATATTCCCAAAATATTTACAAATATGTAAAATTAAATTGCTACCGATTTCATTAAAACTTCATGAAGCGGATATGTATATCTTGCCGAAATTCGATTATCAATGTTGGATAGATAAAAACTTATAAATATTAAAATAAAGTCCGTTCCCTACTTGTAACACTAACATATGTGAAGGGGATGGGGATTACGCTATATAAACTACCTATATTAAATACCAACCATGTTTGAAATACCTATGTCGGGTTATTGCGGCCCATGACCCTACTCGTTTTTATACGTGTAAGAAATTAAATGGCAGCGTAAGGGGGAGACATATCGTATAATATGATAACACGTATGGAGCGCAGTATCGCAGAATATAAGCAGTATGGATATTACGTTTTATGCGAGTGCACCCTTACGCCGCCATTTTATTTATGTTTGATAACGATTTGGACTATTTGCGATAACCTGGTGTATTTCAACCACGATGCAAACTATTTGGGGGGGAGGGGGGCTTATCCTCTCTATCCCTCACCAAATCGCACTTATAATGTATAGGAATTATATACAGCGAAAAAATGTACCGTATGTTTCCATTGCTACTATACCTACATATTAATTGATAATAATAATAATAATAATAGTAGGCGTGTTTTCGCAATTAACCTGGTTATGGTATTTTGTCTTATCTATAAACCATTCCATTTTATCGGTTATAAATTATTACAACCAAAACTGATTGTTTATAAAATTCAGTGACCAAGTTACAGTTGGTTGATCGTGAAAACACGCCTAATAATAATAATAATAATACCTAATAATATAAAACAGTATCACGACTATATGCATGTATTACACTAATGACTATAAATACTGATAAGGTATTATCGACAATTTGTCGATCGATAATATTCTTAAAAAATAATGGTAAACATATATGGCTTATATAATATTCGTATTTAATGTTCGCGATGAGGCTGCCGATTTCGATGAGATTATTTTCCTTTTGCCGATCTATATACACGTCGTCCTCGTCCTTTTGCAGGTCCTTTCCCACGCAGTCCTTTTAGTTCTTCGTTTCCTCCTTCTCGTTCTCCTCGTCGTGCGACGGTTTTATGCACTGACCGCGGTCGTGGTTTCGCCGGCGATCGGTCCTCGGCTAAACAGACTTTTCGGTTTGAGACTCTGTCCGACGGAGCCCACTAATTCCAGGGTGAAATCCCGGACGTTACCCGGTGAATTCTGTTTCGGAAAAAAAAAAAAAAAAAAATGTAATATATATAATATTACAAAAATGCATCATATATCGGATCAACGACACGACTTAAAATAAAAATATAATAGTTATGTAATATATTGTTTATCGTTAAAATGGTTTTTTCTCCTCCTTCGACTTTTTGAGCGTGTAGGTGGTAGGTAATAGACAATACAGATCAGAGTAATATGATCTACGCGAATTTCCATAAAAGTGTACAATTTAAAAGTATTATCTATTTTTTTGATACTCGGTAGTAACGACTAACGAGTCTAAAAATCGAAAAATCATGTTTCGGGGGGGGGGGGAGGGTTAACTTAATATTATGTTATACCGCGGCAGTAGGTACAGTATATATTTTTTTAAGCTACCTAGTAAGCTGGGCGACATAAATGTCGCTCAGTGAAACTATTTGTTAGCCTGGTAGATTATATTTTTAAAGACTGGACGGACATACATTTTTTAATTACAAATAAACAAATGTAAAATGGATAATGAATAATAATTATGGATAAACGTGTAACGAAACTGAATAAATGCGGAGGTTTTTTTTTTTTTTTCAATACCAAATCAACTAACTAATCAATCAAGTAGGTATTGGCATACCACTTACTTCGATTTAAAATCTTAATAAATGTATACAATTTCTGCGGACATAAACACGCAATTATATCTGTAAGAGGATGATATTGAAAGTGCGTTTTCTGAAATTAAAATAATATAGCAATGTTTTGTGATGAAGGTACCTATTGGTATTATGCGACGGATCAACTACCGTATCGATTATAAAAATATAAAGACAAAAACATAATATACGATAATCGTTCGTTCGCAATGAAATTAAGTTAGCATTTTTTGAAATGAATATACGACATTTGGACATAAATATATTATTGTAATTCTTGTTTATTTATAGTTTAAATAAAAATTAAATGTTAAAATTCATTTATTATTTATTTATGCCATTATATCTATCAAATATATAATTATATAAATATAAATTATATTAAGCATATCATGTCAAATAATTAAGTATTATTTGTTCAAAGTTTATACAAATATCAAAGGTTGTCAGTATTTTCAACAGATAATAAAGACTGTAAAAATTTCAATTAAATTTATTATTAGGTATAATATAATAGTAATAACTATGTATATTATATTACACTACCCATATATTATTTTTGTCTATTAGTTATATAAAATACAACTTATTAATAAATATACCATTTCCATATAGTTTGTCTTTTGGTTTTTCTAATATCTTTTTTTTTTCAATAATAATGAGAAACGAGCATAAAATTCCCATAAAATTATATATTTTGAGAAATTTTTTTGTTTGACGCCCAGTGAAAATTCCTTAAAAATGCACTACTGCAGTAGGTATATCGGGTATATGGTACCATCTATATCTAATCAATTATAATATCATACAGTTTTGAATTTTATACAATTTGACATAACGTGATTTTTTTTTTAAAAGTTGAGTTGCTCAGAAATGTTATATATTTATCATTTTTATACGTTTGTTGCATTTTTTAAATAACGTTTTGTTTATCCTATCATTTGTATTATTTGGTTGTGATAATAATAGCATACTCCATGACCGTACATAATAGCCTACATACCTACCTATTATTTTTCTAATCAAATTTTTGTTAAGCGCTGAGAGTGACAACATAGATGTTGAAATATGTATACTTTCTTATTTTTATATTAGGTATATAATAATATGTAGGTACACAGTTAAAAGTGTAAGAATGTTAGTGTTTAATTTTGTGATAAGGCTTTATAATAATTTATCGACAAATGGGGAAAAAAGTAAATGTAGGTATAATTTTTAATTTTTCTTTAAATATTTAAATCCTTGACCGAGTTATTCTTTAATAGCCATGACTAATTGTGGTTGTTAATATTAATAATTTATTTACGTTGCCAGAAATCCGATCATACAAATAATTCGTCATGTCAAACGACTATCGAACACATTGCGAAAACAAGATATTACTTTTTCTCTGCGCTTACCAAATCGAGCGATAAAATAATTATATAATAGATCTAAGTATTACTGCATTTTAATTTACCAACAATACCATTCCAGTCCAAAGATTGTTTCGGTAAGTTGCGTTTTTTTAGACTGGATGGTAAAAATATAAAGTTTTAAAAAAATCATTTGGTTACGATTTATTTTGTTTTTGGGTCGACACTTAAAATTTAACTAAAACCTTTGATCAATCACGACATACGGAGTAGTAAAATGGTAATCATCTGCTTTCTAATCAAACTCGGAAAGAATGATGTAAAATTATCATTTTTGCGATAAAAAAAATTCGTTAAAAATACAGTTTTTATGTAAAAAACTTTTGTTCAATATCGAAATCATTAACCATATTATGATATACACGATGGCATACTCAATAACGTGTAGGTAAATTTAATTTTTAAAACGATAAAAAGAATACTAAAAGAAAAAATCATGTAAACCGTCAGACATCAACTGATGTCGATATTTGAAAATAATTACTTAAGAACTGTAATTATAGATAGGTAGTTATAGTTGATTACTGATTGTTTATTTAAACGGATATGGTACACACGATTTTTAAGAGGTTTCTATGAGCAACTTTTTATGAAATTTTAAGAAAATTGAAAATCCAATTATTTATAAATATTTCAATATATTTTTAAAGTAAATTAAAATCTTGTATCAATAACATTATTAATTATTGTCGTGTAATCACGATATTTGTTTTTAAAAAAACTTTAGACATTTTTTATTTTTATCAACTTCAGAATATCGTAAAAAAATTAAATAAAAAATAAATGATAAAGAATAAAATTATTAAGCATTCTACAGAGTTGATTTTCGAATATTTACGTCTTATGAGTTGTTAAAAATTACATTTTTTTTAAATTTTTTTTTTCAATAACTGCAAATCTTAAAAAAATTTATATTTCAAAAGAAAACTTCGTAGGGCACTAAACAATATTATTAGCTATAATTAGTTTTTAATTTCATATTTCTAACATGTTTGAATGTTGATAAAATTGATAAATGTAAGGCAAGTCTTTCGTTGAAAATATACAAGTACGTACGTATTCTTGAACTACATTTTTCATTAAAAAAAAATAATTATCATAACGTTTTTTTTTCATAATACATAATATGTATATTAAATATAAAATAATAAAAATAAATAATATTACAATTTACAAATTACAATTCTAAGTTAAGTTACTTAATTGTCTCACATTAATAAGGCGTATTTGTTTTATTTTAATTCTAAATTTACCTTAACCTTACAACAAACGCGGTATCTATATTAATTATTATTAACATTATTATTATCTTTAAGAATATCAACGTAAATAAATTTTCGTCGACCTACAGACCTCATAGAAATACGAAATTAAAAACAAATGGTAAATAAAAATCGTATCTAATGTCCTTAAGGAACTAATTAGTATCTACTATATATATATTTTTTTTTATATACATTTATAGTTATTTAAAAAAAAAGTTCAAATAATTTATTTATAACAACGTCATAAAACGTGTTTTTGTACATAATTTTTCAGCAGATAAAAACGTCCTCGGACCAAAATGTCACAGTACGATGCACATTTCACGGATCAAAATGTTCCATTATAGATATGGAATAATACCATACAAAAGTTCTCAGACCAAAATGTTTGCAAGGGATGAAAATGTCACCGCGAGATCGAAAATTCCCAACATGATAGAAATGTCCGTATATTTGTATATATTTATTTATTTTTTTGATTCTTTACGAATCAAAATGTCCTCATGATCAAACAGTCCATTTATCGAGGAAAAATGAGTATAAATGCGTTGTTCATTATAATATTATATAAATATATTTTTTTTTTTTTTTTGATTCATCATTCTATAATTAATAAATTAACAAATTTTATAAATTTGTATACATCTTAGAAATAAACTAATAAAAACCGATTCATTTTTTAAGAAAATACTTTTTTAGGTCAAACTATTGAAAAATGTTTCGCTTATACTTTGAAATTGAAATCAACCGACTCGGGTTGTTATGCGAACGAGTTACTTAAAAACTGAAACGTCCCAAGTCGACTTGTGTCCTACGGCTTCGTAAAAAAAATGTCAGGCCGTGTTATTACCGTGGATTTGGTATCAATTATTATATTTTTGTTTTATTTTATCGTGAATAATTTTTTTCTATGACGGTCAAGTACCTATAAAGGTCACGAGTTTAGGACGGTGTATTTTTCAAGAAATTTTCACTGGACGACAATCAAAAATGTATCAAAATACACCTATACAATCATCAGATGGGTATATGGTATTTTATGCTATTGTCCCACATTGTTATTTGAAAAAAAAATAAAAAATTTTGGAAAAACTATTGATTACTAATAGTTATAATGTATAATATACATATAATAATAGTCAAAGGAAGATTATAGTTATAATATTAAATTTAATTAAAATTATTTTCCTAACATATTTTTTTAATATTGACAACCTTTAATATTCGTATATAAATGATCAAATAACCAAAAAAAAAAAAAAAAATGTAATTTAACATTTATTTATTTTTAAATTATAAACAAGAATATATTATATCTATATAAAATGTATAGGTAATTTATATTATAAATTAACAGTTTTACATTATCTTATTTCCCATATTCTAACACGGACAAGCATGACTATCAAATTATTGGGCCGGTTTGCACCAAAGATCATATAGACGCCACCGACGAGAAAAATCTTTATTTATAAAGTTTTTTGATCTTTGTACGTTCATAACGATACGGAAATTTTTCTGTCGCATACCGATAACAATATTCGTCGCAAAAAACTTTGCTATATTTTAATTTCAGAATATACATTCTATATGCGCCACCGCTCACTTAGGTACTACTACCAAGGGTTGAAACCGTACCGAAAAGAACCGGTTCTGGAACCGGAACCCTTTGAAAATCTTGATACCGAAACCTTAACCGGAACCCAAATTTAATATTTGTAGAAACCCTAACCGAAACTGGAACCGATATTATCAATTAAACATTTTTCGATTTTTTTCGGTTCCGATAAATCCTAATTTTATGACCTATCTATTTTTCATAATGTCATGATAAAAATTTAATATGAATACATCTTTTAATTGTTATAATGTACTTATATATATTATTATAACGCATTAGGTACAACTGGGTTTTAAAAAAAATAAATCAAATTATTTATATACTACCTATATACTGATAGTAAATTAGCAGCATTTTATGTTATAATACCATTAAGTAGCAGGCACTTATGGTTTTTGTTAATTAAAAAAAAAAAAAAAAACATAAGAACTGGTTAAAACCGGTATTACCCGAAACCGAAACTTCAATTTTATATTTTAAAGAACCGGAACCGAAAATATCATTAAGGTTCCAGTCCTCGACTCTTACAGACGTAATTGTGTACATTTAATACGATACGAGTGTATTATTACAAAAATGCCTTTACGTGAGTGAATTAGTGATTTGTAAATTTCTTTCTTTCATTATGAACATTCATTACCCGATCGTTTCGCATATCAGTACATTTATGATCAGTGCTCGAATCGGGGAGGAGAGTACGCAAGGGGGAGGGGGAGTTTCTCTACTATTTTATAATATTTTTTTGAAGAGCACCCTTATAAATTATTTTTACCAGTTACCAGTTGAGGGAACGGATCGTTTATTGAAAGCCCGACAGTACTTCTATTTCGCCGATTCCAGCAGTGTTTACAAATGAAAAAATCTTCAATAATAAAATCCACTAAGCCGAGTTTTTGTATTTTCGCTAGTTTACTACTACCTGGCTTGAAAAGTGCGCTGGATTAGAGGGCACACAAAGAACGTTCGTCCGTTCAAATATTGTAAAAGTAAATCGCGCGGATCTCTGCCTGTCGTAACGACAACAGTCCACGGCGAAGGTCTAGACACGCCCACGTCATTACGAACACTCTGTACGTATAATATCAACGTGGAATATAACGCATTGTTGTTTACTATTATGTATAATATTAATTAAATCGACAAAGTGTCCGGGGACCCAGTTAAAATCCCGCGATTACGTCACCTGTACCTAATCCTCGAGGAGAAAAAAAAATAAAATAATAGTTGTAAGGTCGTTTCTCACAGGTGCGTCGTCATTAGGTGCCGCCGCGTGTGTAGGTTAGGTTAGATTTAATTTACCTAACCGCGTGCACTCGTTCGATATATTATATAATATACGTACCTAGTGCGAACGACCTGTTGCGGAAACACGTTGTAATGTTGTATTGTACCCACAGATATATAAAACACTAGACAGCTAACTGACGATATTATTTGAAGCCAGTCGCCGCCATATTACGTGCACGGTAGTCACTGAACTAAAAACATGGAACGCGCATCATATTATATGATTCATATATTATAAATTTTTTTACATGGTTTTACCACGTAAGCTACCATTTCGTTTCCAAATCGTGGAGATACAATAAAAAAAAAAAAAAATGAGTAAACGACATCAAGATAACGATTATATTCCCTGATTATCACTGTTATATTTGTTGTTCATGATTATTATCACAGAACACTATCATTATCATGAATAATCATGATTATTGTATTTTGATAATTTAAACATTTAAGTTTCGTAAAATACCGAATTGTAAAAATCATTATTACGTTATTCTAATTTTTCTTCGGTTCTTAAATATTAAATCAATACAATAATAAGTAGGTATATAATATGGTTTATGCTTTAAATTACATTAATATTTGAGAATACAGCCGACCATGAAGTACCAATATTTTTCATTCATCAGTTAGTTCGGACATGACATCTCAAATGTGAATTTATTGAAACCGTTTTAAGTAAGACTGTTTACTATTTATTTGCACATAGTATATTATAATAAAGTTATTATTAATAAGAACAATTACAATATTTATTATTATCAATCACTTTTTCAAAATATAATAACCAAATATAATCTCATGATCACGATCACAATATTGTATTATCAATAAATAACATGTCTAAGAAAAAGTGTTTATATCATGGAAACAAAATGTCAGGAAACAATATGGACAATATTCTTATGGACACAAATTGTATTCCCAATACATACGTTCCATGTTTTTAGTTCAGTGATGGTAGTCAATGTTTACATAATAACCTTATCAATTTAGGTGTCTATATTACCACATAATATTTTCAGTCAGAAATTTCCACATGTATAAAAACTCGAAAACAAAAAGTCCGACCGAATTTACATATTATTGCATTATATACCTACTCATATTATGCTTCAAGTCGTTATGGATATTTAACAATATTTTTATTAAATATAATTTACGTATGTTGTGTGAAACCCGTTACACTCGGGCAAGAACCGAGCAAGCCGAGATTTGAGTTCTTATTAAAATCCGAGAACAGTAAGTTCGATGCATTTTTGAATTACTTATCAACTTTGTCGACCTATATACAACAGAAATACTTTATGCGCAAAGGACATATTTTATTATATTCCAGAGAGCGAACACCAAATTCTTCCGCAGGTGAACTATTTTTAAAACTAATTAATTAACAGCATTATTTCTCAAAAAATGTATATACAGTGTTTGGAATAAAAGCATTCCTTTTTCGTGAATGATGAACGCGAATGCATTCAATTTATGAATTATGAATGATGAATGTGAATGCATTCATTTTACTAACGAATGTGAATGCAAATGAATGCATACTATTTGCATTCAAAAAATATATGCTTTTTTTTCAATTCTCCTTTCTTTATTCATATTGATTATTTTGCAAAATTTTGACTTAAAATATATATTTTTATTTTTATTTTTTTTTTTTTGAATGCAACGAATGCATTTTTGATGGCATTCATTTTTTTAATGAATGTGAGTGTGAATGCATTCTATTTTAAAATGAATGTTCCAAACACTGCTTATATATTATACTTAATTAATAATAAATCGTTCGGAAAATGAATTCGAATTACGAAAGAATGCTTACAGAATGATAACGAATTTTTACTGATTTTCACACAGAAATATAAAATATATACCGTAGATAATAAACAATAACATGATTGATTACCATGCAAATGGCGTCGGCATCAATATCCGATATGGTGTCGTATAACAAGTTGGCTATCTAGTGTTTTATACATATTACATATATGTGTGATCGTACCAAATATAGTTCATATTTCCATACCCACTATAATCATAACGTTCGTTTTACATCTCGCACACCATACACACAAAATCGCCTATACCAGCGGTTCTCAAACCGTGACGAGTGGATTTTTTAACAATATTACACGCGCTGAAGAAGAAAAGCTGATCGATATTCCAATCCAATGATGATAATAATAATCAATCCAGAAATTTGTAATTTACACAATATATACTATATACTACTGTATATTGAAGATTTCAAAACTTTTTGGACGCTTTTCAAAAATGCGTAAAAAAAAAAAAAAATTAATTTCATGTTTTTATAAATATGTATGTATTTATTGTTTTTGGGAGTTTTGGGAAAAATGTCCGAGTAAATTGATTTTTTATAGGAAATATAATCTACAAATTGGTTATCGGTACTTTGATGAAGTAATTTTCTGAAAACGTAGAGGAAGGCCAAAGATGTTTATGAACCGGCCGAAGATAGTGTTACGCCGAATTCGAGGATAATCGTATTTCTAATAAAACAGTTTGTCTTCTATTTCAAATGTAAAATAATAACGAAAATCTTTCCTGTCTATACGGAATAATTTCAATCGTCCGTAGTTGAACGACTATTTTTTTTTTTCACTTTTAACAATGGAAGGGCATGGAAAATTTTTTTTTTTTGTTTTTATGGAGGCATGAAACAAAAAAGTTTACATATACTGAACGGATATCCGGTTTCAATGACTTTAAGACGCATGTAATACACATATTATACGCGAATAAGGCAAAATGGACTGCTTGGAATAATGCAATTCCGTTGTGTAACAGTAATGTGAAGTAATGTAAAGAGTAGACGAATTTTTCTCAATATTAAACAGTAAAAATAAAAATAAATATATACTATAAAACATAACAATTTTATACCTATATATCTTTGGTTCCGGGAAAAAAAAGATTATGTCGATTTTCAATAGTTTTTAATACGATCAAAACAAATTTCAAAAAGTTCCATAAATGAAAAATGATAATATTATCATTTGCACTAAAAACGATTTTTAAATTATTAGTTATTTTTTTTATGATTAATAAATGTATGGTATTAGTTTTTTATAAACATTAAATAATAAATGATTAATATACAATGATGAAAAAATAATGCCAAAAATTGAGCACTTTTTCCCCGGAACCAAAGATATGCTCGTATATAAGTAAAATTAATATATATATTATAAAAAATATCTAGTAAAAATTCAATGTAGTCGTTATTAGACCATGACTATTTATCGGGAAAATTTGCTAATATTTTAAATGACAATAGTAATAATGTAAAAATTACCTTTAAAACTCATAATAATTAAATTAAAACCGTTAACAATAAATCCGAAAAATTTAAAAATACATTTTCTATTAACTGTGACAATTATGGCGTTTGTGAGCTTATGTCGTGTAGCGGCGATCAATTTTACAAAACGTTTTAGAATTTGGAATTTGAAAAAATTAGTAGAAGTATCACAATATTTCGGAAATAAAATTTAAAAAATCTTCTTCTAAATCCAATTTTGATAAGTACATATTACAATGTAATCTGCTTAGTACCTATATACATTTGAATATAGAAAAAGATTTGATAATATCAAATGACCAAAAAAATATGTAGGTACGTTAATTCAATATTAGAAGAATATCACTCGTTTGTAATGAAATGACAAAAATACCTAATAGTTTTAATAATATTTTAAATATATACAAACGGATTTTAAAAATAATTATATTTACCGAATTAGACAACGGTACATAATTTCGTAGCAGCCGTTTTAATGTATCTATGTTACTATAGTAACCGTTCAACTATTTGTTTCTTATCATTAGTATATTATTCTATGAATTATGTTTATTAATTTTCATATTTTTTGATGATGACTTACGGTCCAGACTAGTTGTTAGAGATTTTTTTTATGATTTTACATACTTGTTTTTTAATCCATACAGTTAAATATGGGTCTTAACGGTTCATGAAACATACATTTCAAAGAAAAAAATCCATTTTGCATAAAAAAGCATATTCTAGGGGCTTAGAGAATATTCAATACGTTAGAAATTATTTGAGAATATCAACAAAATATTCAAATTTTTGTCAATATTTTTTCGAAGAAAATAATTATATTATTATTTTTATGTGCATCCACGTCCACATTCTACAGACTACAGACTTTTAAAAATTCTAAAGTAAAACATATTTGTACCTATTGGCTATTTATATAAAATTATAAGTAGGTAAAAACATTTAATAACAAATTGCATTTAACGATTTTTCATTTTCTATTGCCTATTTTAAACGACAATAAAAACATCACAAAAATCAGAATAGTCTGAACACGAAATTGAATCAACGTTAAGACATCAACGTTCAGATTGGAAAACACAAATCTTAAACGAAACGAAGAAGTCATTTTAAATCGATCGTGAATCGGACATACAAACCTAACCCATGGGTTTTCTCATGGCAAAAGAAGAACCACCGGTATGCGGAGCATGTGATACCATGTTCACAGTAAAAAATCTACTAACGTTTGTCAACGATACGAGACTAAATCTTAGCATTGCTAAAAGCTTCGACGATACAAGCCTCGACCCAAATCAGAACTAAACAAGAAAATTCTTGACTTTCTAAATTTAAACAATACAATGTATTAATAATTATAAGGTATCCATTGTAAATACGCAACCAATTGTTAAATAGTAGTATAAAAATATAGTATATTACTATATAAGTAATTGTAATGGCCTTTGCAGCCGAGTTGTACCAAATATCAATAAAAAAAAAAAAAAAAAAAAACCTAACATTTTAAGAATTTTATGAGAATATAAGTCCGATCTCTAATTATAATTTTTTTTTTTTTGGCATATATATATATATATATATATATTGTTATTTTTTATAATATATATTAATTTTTATAAGAATATTGAATTTTTTTAATTAATTGGTCTTCAATTTTTTAATTTTAAATACACTAAATAATTATTTGTTTGATTTTAAATTCACTGAAAATATAAAATAAAATGTTTATCTTACAGGTGGTCCCCCCACGCACAATTTTTATTGGGTTTTATACAGGAAATTTTTTAGAACTCTTAGGAAAACTAAAAATTGAACTATTAAAAATGATTAAATAGATTGCAAAAGTTATGTATACAATTTATATATCACTTCTTAATAGTCTCGTATACCCGTATTGGGTACATTTTGTTATTGTAAAGACATTTGTTTGAAAATATGTTTACGAAATCCAAACAAAAAGGTATTTTAAAGTTAAAACAACCTTTTATAAAATATTTAAAGGACAAAAATTTGAATACGATTTCATAGGCATTTTATCATAATTATATAGGACATTATCGAATACACACGATTTTTTTTTTAATCACTGTATCTTTTTTTGCTAGTTCATATTTTTAAAATCTCTATGAGACTATCTCCAAAAGGTTGTTGTCTGTAAATTTTAAAATAGGTTTCGAACTCTAAAATTAATTTAATAGGTAATTTCGTTTGTTTTTCGTGCACATGTTTTTACTACTGAAAGTAATTGGTGTTATTTTTTTATACCTATAATAATCATATACTGATTTTTACATATTTTCGGTTATTTATTTAATGAAAAATATTAGTTCAGGCTCGTAAACTGTACACATTACAAGTCACGAACTCGCCGTTACATAGACCGTCGAAAATAATACGAAAACACGTTTTAAACAACAAATTTCACGGTTGCACAATTTAAAATCGAAGTAGTACATACCATATATTGACATATTATGCAGTATAATCACTTGTAAACAACAAAAAAATAAAAGGTTATGAAACATCTTGTGATTCTTTGACTTTCGTTTTTCTAAAAAATATGTCGTTGGAGTTTGCCGTACAGTTATTATTGTACAGACACAATAATATACAAGTTAATCATGCATTTTTATTAAAGTAAAAAATCTGATTATATTCTCATAATTAATCTTATTATTTATTTTTAATTAAGTAAACATTAATGTAAATCATATTTGAAATCACGATAAAATCACAAAATCTACAAACTACAATAAACGACGAATCAAAATTATCATAGAGCAATAGAGCACGAATTATGTAGCGCAGCTAAACCATTCATTGTTAGAAAAATTGAAAAATTATGTTGTCATTGACCTTTATAAACGTTTCAACTTTATTAAAAATTTAACACAAGAAAGTAAAATTAATGTATATTTCCCAGCTATATATAAATACAGAACCCTTTAAAAAATTAAGGTCATCATTGAGTCAAATCTTTTTGATAAATCTTCTAAATATGTTAAACTAGTAAATAAGACCGTAGGAAAGATTTTCGCAAATTAAATATTTTTCGAAAAAGTATTTCATGGAAAAGTTGAGAAAATTTGGTGTAGGTATCTATATACAATTTTATAAAAATAAGAATTTTCCTAGAACAACCGTTCTTTTGCGGAAAATCGAGAAAATTTGGTGTGTGTATATATATATATATATATTAACAGCTATAGTGTCTTAAGTTGAATTACAATTTTATACATTTTTATATATTTTTTTCTTTAGTCCAAATTGGTTGGTTGTCAATTATGTCCACTATTCGTCACGAATTTTGTCAATTGAAAAGAAAATTTTTATTTTTATTTTCGCATATTTCTATATTAAAATATAATTGCATATTTTCGAGTTTTTGAGAGTTCATTAGATAAAATCGTATTTATGTAATGAAAATCTGTAATGTTATTGTTTTATATATCGTAAATAGTAGGTACTTTTTATTATTTCCTACGCATATGAAAAATCAACGCTGTTGGTTAAATCGAGTAAAATATAAAATTGTATCTTAAGAGGACGTGATTAGTATCTATTTTTCTGTATCCATCTAACAAACTTATAATATATGAACAGTACGTTATTAGAGTAAATTGACCTATTACCAAATGTATTTATTATCTATGCTGAAGAGTCGTCTTTTTCCCGAAATTATAATTTTAAAGAGAAATATATCTATTTAATTTAATGGGATATAAAAATAGTTATGTCTCTTTATAATTTCAAAAAGACAACGCTATATTAAAACATATATTATAATCTCGTCTATAAATTTAGTAATAGCTCAAATTTACTGTAATATTAGAAACGACCAAGTTGTGATAAAAACGCGGAATATCATAAATTTTTTTTAAATTCGAGGCAATCAATATTAGGCAGCATATGATAACAAATTAAAAAATAATAACAATTTACAATTTCAAGCCTTAAAATAATAAAAAACATATGAAATTATAGTTTTACATAATATATCATAATATATATTATACATCATAGTAGGTATGATTTAATCTAAAAAAAAAATTTATTTGCATATTTTCGCTTATTTTTAGGAATAAAATACTTATTTTAGCATTTTTTATTGTATATAAATCGTATTTGTATACGAGTTTAATGACTATACTGTGATACCATTTGCATCACCAGAGTATCTACTTATTTTAACATTCCGAATAAACAGAAATAGAAGCACTAAAAATAAATATCAATATATTTTTATTTTCCCGAAAACGGCATTTTTTTTTTTTTTTTTTTTAATTTTAGTTTAATTAAATTTTCTATATTTTTTGAGACTGTAAATATTTTGAGTTCTAGTCTTGGACGTTAAAACTATTCCCAAAATGTCTGTAAATTTAACTATCAGTATAATTTTAATAAAGCAATATATTGCATTGCATTTAAATCTAAAAATGTAAAACATTTTTTAATTCAAATTATTTATTTTGAAAAATCATTATTTAATTAAATAGGGGGAGTGCACAGACCCCGCCACAGCTCCGTTTCACTTTAGACGCTGGTCATTTTAACCCTAACCGTAATAAAATATATAAATATATGAACTGTGAGTTTTCAATATTTTTTTGACCACACTTTTCAGAAAAAAATATGAAAATAAGCCACTGATCAAATCTGTAAATTGCTTTTAACTTCCTAAATAGCTGCGAAGCGAGTAAGACGGCGAGCTCTATAGACCACCGGTGTTGCACTTATGCCATACTACCACGACGGGTGGCCTGACTATGATTTATTACGGGTAGCAGATAATTTTCTAATAATGAATCATTATCGTATAGAACACATAATTTCAAGCCTAGGCATTTTCACTTATTCGTTTAAGTTCAAGTTAATAGAGTTAAGTAATACCTAAGGAGCTAGTTAAAAATTTAAAATGTTAAAATTTACTTTTGTAATGTTGGTTAAATTAAAAAGTTTAAAATTATATTTTCACATCAATCATTAACGGAATAACCATAAAACTTTAAATAATGCCAAAAAAAAAAATAAAAAATTCAATCTTGAAATTTTAATGATTTTGAAATCAGATTTTTCTATTATAAAAATGACAAATTATTTGTTCAATTTGTATTAACTCACATTGTACACCCTATAAGGTCTAACCGTTTTGACTTTAGTATAAGCCGGGAAAATATATAATGATTTCTGATATTACAAATTATACGACCAATATCGAGTTTAGTTAATCTTTTTCCATTTTTACTTTAAACTTAATCAGTTTCAATAATTATTTTTTTAACTTTAAACTTGAGGCTTTTTTTTTCTTGAACCTGTTCAAAAGTATTAAAAAATATATATATTATATACAATAATTAATTATACATAATATTATGTGGATAATCAACTGTTTAAGAGAATTTAATTTTGTTGTTATATTTGTTGTAATCTAATCATGTATTGTACATTATATAATATTTTAATTTATGTTTTTTTCTGTAGGAGAATTATGCAACAATTTATTCAATCGTCTATTTCATTTTCATTTTCAATTAAATTTAAACCATGTTCCTATTACAATTTTAAAGTATACAAGTAATAATTTAGATAAATAATTATTATTTTTGGACTTTGAAAATTATAGGTATTATAGTTATTATATATATAGTTCCATTAGTCTATTTTTATAGATATAAATTAGTTTTTTAACTGAATTCAAAACATGATATTATTATATTTAATTTTAAATATTAGATCAAATGTGATTGTTTTTTTTTATGAAAATAATTATTGTTTTTATCCGGACGCCATGTTTAAAATAATTTTAAAATTTATAATTATTTTAACTAATTTTATAGAATTATTTTTATAAAAACCAAAAATATTATATAAATTGTTTTTTTGTGTTTGACGAGAGGATGCTACACCTATTTTAGTGGTATTAAAATTCGTTCACGCTCAATAATTACAAATCCTATTTTGGGAATCGCAGAGTCAAAATGTATACAAAATATGAAAGATGAGAATATTTTCTATGCCATAGCATGGAGGTTTTTTTAGTTAAATTTTACGATTGTCAATCACGGATTTTAGGCATTCAAATACACATATTGAAAAAAAAAACTCTACGCTCTAGCACAGTAAACATACTCATTTTTCATATTTTGCATAAATTTTGACTGTACGATTACACAGAGAGAAGTTGTAGATATATAGACCGTGAACGTGATTTTTAACAAATATCGTGATAACAACGATAAAAAAATAGTACCGACACAATATGACTGTTTTTAAATTACTGTTAAAGTATAATTGCATTTTTTAAATTGTTGGATTTTCGTTTATTAGAAATGGCCTTAAAAATCGGGTGAATTGCATATAGTATAGATACTGTTAAGACTCTTATTGTGATAAATTGTATTGATACGTAGTTGTTGTATAAACTATTAAAAATACATACCTCCTAACACGTAAGTAACCCGACTCTATATAGGTGAACCTAAATGAGTATATTTTTTTACCTATCTATGGTCAGTAGGTAGAGGAAAATGGAATAGAACTCTATTGGAGTAAAAAAGACAGTAGAGAAAAACGAATCCTGTATTTGTGAGGTTAGTGGCTACGGTGATTTCATTACGACGTAAGTATTAGGTATATTGTTTGGTAATAGTTTAATAATATAATAGTTTAAAATATTTTCATTTCTTTAATTTTTACAAGCAAAAAAAAAAAAAAATATAAAAATATTTTAAAAGTTATTTTATTTTTATTTTTATCTAGACAAAATTTAATTTATCTGGGCTCAACACTGAACATCATTGATATAAAACCAAATCTATACGAGGCTATGAATTATTGCGAAGGTCACACGTCATACTGATATCGCATTACAGTAAACGTACAGTAAAATATAATATATATATATATACTCGTATATATATGTAATGACAAATAACTAGCTAGAGCTGAGATGTTAATGATTTGAATATTTTATTCTGACAATCCTAATAGTAATATTATATTATTATTATTAATATTATTATTATTATTATTATTATTATTATTATTATTATTATTATTATTATTGCATTACGATGAAAATTTACCATTCGGTACGGCTTGATATGCAAATGGTATAAACTTATATTTTGCATAATATGATTTTATGCTGTTTATATATGACCGTTTTGAGTATATTTTTAGTAATATTTGTATAATTAGATAATTTGGAATACTTATTTTAATTTTTAGTATTAAACGTAAAAACGAATGGAAATTATTGTATTGTTATATTATTATTATTATAATTATTATTGATGGAGACTATATGCGAAAAAATAATAAACACTCAGACCTAGATCATTATCGTATCTTTGTATAGACCGATGTTAAAACGTTAATTTGATGGCCAATTTGTTTGGTAGTAATTTACAAAAATAATGACTACAGTAGTATTACGTGTTTATTTTTAATCGCAACAGTATAAAAATTCCAAAACTGCAGAGAATACATCGATGTCAGTGCTGCCATTTTCGTGGGGTTCTATAGAGGCATTTTTTAGACATTTTTAAGAAAAATTAAATTTTAACAATTGAAAAATATTTATATTTTAAAAATGAATAATAATTAGTCCAATTATTACATGTTTTTTTTTTTTATTGTGATTGTTTTTTATGAATTTAAAATATTACTTTTGCATTTCTCATTTATAACAACTTAAAAACATCGTAGAAAGATGAAATAAAAAATAAATGATATAAAGAACAATATCGTCTAGCGCCCTATGTTAGCCATTTTGTAAAATACGCATTTAAAAAGTTTTATGAGTTATTAGAAAACTAATATTTTTGATTTTTCAAAAAGAAATATAACTTTTAAAAAAAATTTAAATATTGAAAAACGGCTACGAATGGCACTAGATAATGTTATTACCTATACTTTATCCTTAGTTTCATATTTCTAAGATGTTTATAAGTTTCTAAAAATGATAAATGCTGATATGAGTTTTTCATTGAAAATTTTTTGCGCTGATACCCTCTTAAGCGAGTTACGAAAAACTAGTTTTGAAAGAGAATATAATGTAAATTTGTTTTTTTCATATTATGAAATAACAATCAATTTTAAGATTAAGGTGCTTCGACTCGGTCCGTTTCTAAGGAGTTTAATAGAGGCAATATTGCATAAATATATGTAATATATCTGTATATAATAATTTTTTGAATAGAAAATTGCTTTCGCTATGACAAAATCGTGAGACTCTGTCTGGTCCGATTTGAATTTTGTAAAATTGTTTGACATATTTTCTAGGTTTCATATTTCGTATTTCGATAAACCCCTCGATTGCGTCTCACATGTCTGTACCGTTTTTTATTGTAATGTAATCGCGACATTTTTTCAAAAACTACTTATGTAGCTTTCTGATCAACGTTTGATCAAATATTATGATAAAAGAGAAATAATTACACTAAATAAAAGATGAAAACCTTAACTAAGATCGACAATAGTGTGTTTAGAACATTATTTCTATTTACATATAAGTGTAACGACTTTTTGTTATAAAGTTAAGTTACTGTGAAATGTTATATTATACAATTGTTTTTTGATATTTTTGTTATTTTTGAAATTTCATTTTATTTTATTTTTTATATATTATTTGATTGATCTTTTTTTTTTAATTATTATTTTTACATTAAACAACAATATGTTTCATTTTCATACCAAAATAGTCTGTACTCTAACAAGTTTTCGAAAATTGTATATAAATAAATAGTATTGATATTGTATTTGAAAAAATATCAATGACCGACTATTGTATATAAATTTTGTTTTTTTCTAACGATATGGTCTGTCTATTATTGTAGCAAAGTTATATATACAAATAATTTGAATAAAAGTCGAAAAACAACGCACAATTAAAACATGATTTTTTTTGTTCGGATTCTGCCCAAATTCTAACCGTCTTTATACCAAATATTCTCTTAGAATATTTTAAATACTTTTTTTAGAATTAATTGATTTTAAATCTAATATTATAATGTATCTATAGACTTAAATGCAATATAGACTATACCTACAGAGGGGTGAAAGGATGAAGTCCAACTTTTTCCATATGTGTCTGACAGAAATTGGAACCTTAAATAACATTACGGTTTTGGTTTTGGTTCCGATTTAGGTTTTTAGAAAACAATAATGTTGGTTTCGGTTTCATTCGGGTTTTTCAAAATCTTTTCAATTTAAAATTGGGTTCCGGAACCAGTATTTATCGGTTTTAGATTCCGAGCGAAGAGAATAATGTATTAATGATGTGTTGTATTTTTTATTGCTGAACCCAAAAATTTTATAAGGAGTGCTCCAATTATTATATGCTTTACCGTCTTCCGATAAAAATTGCATCTAGTTGATATTTTAAAGCGATCATATTTTGATTCTTCAATTCTCCAAAAGAAAAACAATTTACATAAAAACGGTAAAGACACGATTTCGGCAAAATCGACTACTTTAGTTATTTCTCTATAAATCCGTAAACAATATATTTAAGAGAGACTTGAAATGAAAATGAAAATTATATACAATTTACGTATGTCATTTTAATTATATTCAAAAGGTCTCAAAAATTGGTAGTCACAAGTTTAAGATCCATTTAACGTTTTTCGATAACATATGTATTATTTCGGTATGAAATACGAGTATATTCGAATTTCCAGGAAAAATTGGTTCTAAAGGCTTGAAATTTGTATTCTGTATGTATTTTACTATTTTTTTGATTGAATATATTTTTAAAAAATATTTTCTCGATTTCAAGCTATTTATAGCAATTTTAAATTTCAAGACATTTAAATCATAAAAAGGTTAATATTTTAGTATTTAAGATCTGAAAATAAAATACAGAGTATAACGTGTGTTCTATTAATATTAAAAATAATCATAAAAGTCATAAGTCACGATATTTTATTTTTATGGCAATTTAAATTTTTGGACAAAATCTATTATTTTCGTATATGACAATCAAATGGAGGTGCAAAATCAATATTTTTTAGGTACCTGTAAAATTATATTTTTTTATTTAGATTTGATTATAGGCCAAATATTTATTTTAGTATCAAATGACTGTTATCAAACTTTTAAAATGGAGTTTTTGGACTATTTATGGAAACGATGATATATAATTTTTTGAGGGTTTTAAGATCCGACAATCTAATACAAGATTATAGTAATAACTATAGTCCGGATATATATTCCATTAAAACACCTAAATTATTAGCCTTACATTTTCTTGAAAATTTGAAAAATATGCAAAATTTATCAATGAACATCAATGTGCTTTAATGCATAAAATGTAAATATTATTATTAATAATATAATTATAATTATAATAAATATATTATTAATATTATTAAAAATGTCCCAGTCTTGTTTTGACTTGTTTGTTGGTTGTAAAAGTGTTGCGAGCACAGTAAAATATTAAAATAAAAAATGATAAAAATAGTACAAGACAAAAATTACACAAAACTATATTTAGGTAACAATATATTGTTTAATAATATGTAGGTAGTAATTCATAAGTTATACATAATAAGGTAATATTATTATTTTATTACATTAATAATTAATAAAGTTCATTATTAATTTGTAAGTCCCTCAATAAAACATAAATACATATGTAGTTTTAAAATGATCAGAGAAGGAATTATTTCAAATATTAAATAAAACTGGACGCTTACCTTGATGACCTTCGATCTTTTAAGAATCAGATTGATCTAGATTGTTTGAACTTTCGGCATTCAACGATTTTCGACTTTCAAGGGGACGTAATAATAATATGCATTCGCATAATTTAATTTTGTCTATTATTCAAAGTTAAAATATCTAGGTAAGTAGCTACTTATAAGTAATAATATTGTACCTACCACAGTTTATTATACATATCATCTGATATCTATGTATTGTACACATATATTGATAATATAAATGTGATAAGATTCTAATTTCCACAAAGACGGTGGACCAATAGTGACTTCAATCATTTACACGAGAAACTTATGGCAGTTAGCAATCTAGTTTATTATACATATCTGTGGTATTTTGTCATTTCCAGTGGTTACCAAAGCATAATTATGATATTACATCCTGGCAAGATAATAGAGGTTTATATTATTTTAACGGTAGGTAATGTTTCATTATTTTCAATTACTTCTTTAAAAATATTTTGTTGTTGTCGAAATACGTATACGGTTTATATTAATATGCGCAAGTTTTGGAGACCACTGGTTCGCAAAAACAAACTTGGTGAACTTTTTGTTCCATAATTCGCATGTTTATTAAGCATTTTTAAAAGATAAATTGAAAATTATTAAAAATTAAAAATTAATTCAGCGCACAGCATATGCTTTGAGAGAAAATCAATTCAACAGTCAAAGGGTTAAAAATGTGGTTAAAAAAAAAAACCGCGAGGATTTGCAGGACCAAGACTGACTTCTACCGAGTCAACGAGACCAAGACCAAGCCCAAGCCCAAGGCCGAGCCCAAGACCGAGTCCAAGACCGAGCCCAAGCCCAAGACCGAGTCCAAGACCGAGCCCAAGCCCAAGACCGAGCCCAAGACCGAGCCCAAGCCAAAGACTGAGCCCAAGACCGAGCCCAAGACCAAACCCAAGACCAAACCCAAAACCAAACCCAAGACCGCCGTGTATCTCGATTGTGTCCCGGCCTTGGTCCTTGTCTCGCGCAATGGATACGTGTTATCATACTATATTTACTTATGTACTAAATCAGTATGTAAATAATACTTTTGCGTTCGTTTATTCGTGTGGGTACGCTATATATACTAACCCTGACGGCGGTCCGGAATTCGGAGTCGAAAAGTCGGCGCAGGCCCCGGTAGTTGCGGCCGACGAGTTTGCCCAGCGCCTGGTTGACCATTTTGGGGTCCACCGGCGGCGGTACCGTGGTCGTCGTGGAAACCGCGTCCGCGCCACCGCCGATCTCGTTGTCGGACGGGTTCCCCTCGGGCGGCGCCGCCGCGGTCGTGCTCTGCGGGTCTCTGGCCGACTCGTAGATGGTCTGCCGTACGATGGTCGACGCGTTCTTGTACGCCTGCCGGAAGTCCGAAACGGTCTGAACGGGACGAAAGAGAAAGAGAAACAAAAAAATAAATAAAAAAATATATCAAAATGCGCGTAACGATTTATTTAATTGCCGTTTGAAAACATACACGAGGACGGTCGACCGTGTATAGGTACCAACAGTGTATTATAGCCGATAACGGGTGGCGTGCACAGAAATTATCGACGGATGGTGATGGGATGGGGGGGGGGCTGGGGGAGGGAGATGGGTTTTTAATTTTTTTTACTTTTTCGTTAGAAATTGAGCCCTTGCTAGAGCTTTACCTCTGCCCCCGAACCCAAAAATTTACACGAGTATATAGCCCAAAATAATCTGTTTTTTTTTTTTTTTTTTTTTAAACATGCCATCGCGTAAACGTGATACGATAAGACAATACAGTAATTGGTCAGAATTTTTCCCGTTCTAAATCCTAAACTTGCCGCTTTTTCGCAATAAATACCTTAAAATGTTTTGAATAACCCAAAAAAATGTTGAAATTATTCTGTATTAGTACAACATTACATACATTACATAATATTTTCGAAATTACTGATAAGAAACCATGATCGTTTTTGACGAAATCGCGTATTTATGTAGTTGTTTAAAAAATTTTAACTATTGAGAAAATTGACTTCTTAAATTACGTCTTTTTTTTTAAAAAATTAAAAATACCAACTAGACGCAATTTGTTACCGGAAAACGTGTAATAGTCGAAGCACTTTTTCTGTAGTAGGTATTTTTATTAAACATAAAAAAAGCGCATCATTGTAAAACCAATACATTCCTCACTACGCTCAGAATCGAATAAATCAGTGTACCACTCAAAAAAATATAAAACAAAACGTGTTAAAAATTATTAAACACTTTATTTGTAGATATTTATAAAATATTATATCGATTTCTTTTTTGGAACAATTCTGAACGTTTAACAGTCTCTTTTTGTTACGAAATGAAAATCATTAAGAAAAAATAACAAGCAAGTAGCGAGATGGAAAACACAATACACATTGAACATTCTTATTATCCTTTTAACTGTAAATTCATGGTTTAATTTCAACCATTCTTTAAACTGTACCCAAGTTAACTTTATATCACAATTTCCACAGTAGTTAAAATGAGAATGTCGGCATATTAATATTATTATGTATAATGTCTTTAAATCTATGCGATATTAACAAATATTTGTTTTTATTTTATAACCATAACTAATATAATTAGGTACAAAATTGTAAAGAAAGACTGTCAAGGGGATCTATCCCCCATATCATCCCGTGTGTACGCCACTGGTTGAAAAGTTAATATTAGCTTATTAACATAACTAGGTAGTTCATTTTGTAAACTGGTAAACTTATCAGTGAGGTGCAGATTTTAATGCAAAATAAATTTTTTAATGGGTGGTCTAGGGCAATGCTTTCCAAGTATAAAATTCGATTCATACATCAAATAATTTCAAAATGAAACTTTTATTTTACATTTTTTTTTTAATATTTTGCGTTTTTAAAACATTTTTTTTCCATTTTTAAGACATTCTTTATATATTTTTTATGCTTGGAGTATGAATAAATAAATATAATTTAGCGTAGAATAAAAAGTTAAAAAATATTTATCTTGTTTCGTAAATAGTTATTTTTAATAACTACGTATAATTTTCAAAGTTTTGATAATATCAATAATACAGAGGTATAATATTATAATCGTATATAACCTATTAACCTCCATAACTTTAGTAAGATAAGGTAGAAATACGCAATAACGGCAAATAACTAATATAAAACAAATTTTTAATTACTTTAAGCTACTCAACATTTTTTGTTGAATTTAAATACATTTTTAAACATTTTTAAGGTATTTTTTTAGTGGATTTTTTTAATAGGCGGCTTGTGGCATTTTTCAAGGCATTAAATCGTACTTTTTTAGGACATTTTTCTTATTTTTTTAAAGCATTATTAAAGTCCGTGCCCTAAGTTATCTGATTGGCTGAGATATATATAAATAAGTTGTTATCTAATTAATATTTTTCATACAAAGTTAAGTGAAATTAATACATATATTTTTTAAATATTTTATAATAATATGTTTCTTTATATATTATAATGTGTGTATTTTGATTTTAAATTGTACCTAATGTTATATTTTATTAAATTATTATAGCGTACCGTATTATGGTGTGTTTACTAATCGTATTTTTAATAAATAATAAGTACCTATATTAAAAAGATTTATGAATTATTAACTCAACATTTAAATTGAAATTTAAAAATTTATAATTTTTCTATAATTTAATATATTTTTATGAAGATATAAATTAATATTAATTTATATACATAAATATATATATATTTTTTATTTGTATATAGTTATTTTATTGTATTTTGGAACTCATTTCCCCCCTCTACGAATTATTTCAGTGGGGTCCACTATCTTCTTTGAAAAGCTAAATAAAATAAAATAAATACAATATATATATATATATTAGGTAGGTACCTAAAACCTGACCGGTAACCTTGTAAATGTCTTGTATCTGGTAATTACATAAATATGTTAATTTGGTATATATTGAATTGAATCCAGGTATGAATTAATAGCACATTCCGGGTTTATAAATTTTCGATTTTCAAATATCCGTGATTGATTATGTTATCAATAAAAATGCACACTATTTGTTTACTCTATGGCACAAAATCATGGGGGAAAAATGATATTTGCACTAAGAAATGACTAACATAAATCTCAGTAAAAAAAAAAAAATCTAGTATTGTTTCTGAATGCCGATTAAATGTAGCTACTAAGATTTTAGCCAAGTACTTAACCGAGTAATATTTAAGAAAAAACTTAATGCCGTCTATGAATTTGGCTATGTGTGTTTTACCGTTTAGAATTTTGTATATAGAATGATTGTATAGTGAGACTTTGTGGGTCAGGGACTTTCTGATACCAAATTTCATCTAGTCGGTACTGATTTTTCCATTTCCTATATAATTTGCTTACGTATAAAGGAAAAGTTGGGTGAAAAAACTAGACATTTGTACAAATACAAAAATTGACGGTTACCGCACAACCTAAGTATCTGGCAAACGTATTTATAATTCTATAAGAAAAATTAAAATTAACTCGAAAATAATTTTGAGCTTTATGGTATTATAATCGTATGTATTATATAATATTTTATTAAAATTTAAAAGTCTAATAAAAGTGTCCCATATTTTGTAAACTTTCAATCCCTATGATAGACATAGAATGGCAATATCATTTTTGACACCAACACTTCTACAAAAATTAGTAATTATTCTATTTCTGTGCTTCATACAGAATTTACATTTAGTTAAATAAAATAGACAAAATAGAATTATTATTTGAATATACTAGATCTAATAATGTATTATTCATCATATCTATCCTACCTATCTTTTTCGTTTAATTTAAATAGGTATTATATTTTTAAATTTTAAATAAAAAGGCAAATTGTATATACAAAGTTAAAAATTTTACCGATAAAAGGAAAATAAAAATTCGAGTTATTAACATTTGTATTAACTGAGTTACGCTAACTAAAATTTGGTTTTCACTTTTAACTAGTTAAATCATTAGTTCGTAGAAATGTACGCTAACTTCACTTAACCAAGTTAATTATTTTGACCACCTTTTTTGAAAGGTTATTAAAAAAATCTAAAAATATGTTCGACATTATTATTTACTTTTAGTTTTCTAAACATAAGTTTAGACACCTTAAATTTCTGTTGTGTCCGTCTGTCTGTCTGTCCGTCCGTCCTTCCATCCGTCCGTTGGTCTGGCTGTTTGTCTGTCTGTCTGTCTGTTTGTCTGTCAGTCTATCTGCCTGTATGTATGTCTGTCTATCTGTCTATCTGTCTGTCTGTTTGTCTGTCTGGTCCACCCGTCCGTCTGTTCGTTGTTACTACAATACATAGTAACTTATGGATTTGGTTACCGGAGAGACAGATATTAAACGTTTTATTCATACGTCCGTTTGTCTTTACAATATTCTCGTTGTATGTTTGTTACCAATATCGATATTTATAAATCGTATTCGTTTCGTTAAATTTAGGTGTCTATATATAAGTATAGTAGGTTAAACAAATTGTTTTTGGGATCGTAGTATTTTGTTTAAAAAAAAAAACCCCTTTTAGAAATCGAGAATTCGGCACGGTCACGGAGAGCCGAATGGGCTTTCCAAATTTGTTTGGTTTAATACAGGGGGTGGCCATAGGCATAAAAATGTGAAGTAAGAAAAACAGCAAACTACAGTATGACCATGTGTAAAAAAAAACCTTGTTAAAAATATTCTATTGTATTTTCTACCCTGATTATTTGTTATCAGGATCCGCTCACAGTCGTGGGAATGTACGTGCAAACCGAGTACACTGTTCTCACTCTCGATTTTCATACTCCGTGTGTTTGTCGCATTTCGAGTTTTGAATTATTATTTGTGTATTTACCTACTGTGTCACGTTTACAACTTACTTCAGTAAGTTAAATTATATTATATTCAATTGTAACGTGTAAGCAAAATAAAGGAACTGTCCTAAATGTGTTATATGAATTTCATAAACAAATAGATCTTCTTCTTCTCCTTCGTCTTCTCTCCCAATTATTTGGGGTCGGACACCCTGGTCCTACACTTCCACTTAACTCTATCTCCCGCATCTTCTTCACTTACTCCCACCTTCCTCATATCACTCGCCATCACATTTGTCCATCTCTTTTTCGGTCTTCCTCTCCCTCTCTTACAACAAACATGCATTTCCCTTACTAATCTTACTGCCTCAGTCTCTTCCCTCCTTAAAACATGCCCGAGCCATCTTAATCTATTCTCTCTTATTTTGTCTACTATCGAAACTACCCCTATACTACCTCTAAAATACTCATTCCTTATTTTATCCTCTCTAGTAACTCCAATCATCCACCTTAACATTCTCATCTCAGCGACACTCATTCTCTGTTCTATCTTTCTATCTACTGCCCAACATTCTGTTCCATACATCATCACCTTGTAAAATTTACCTTTTAACCTAATAGGAATTCTTTTATCATACAGAATACCTGACGCTTCTCTCCACTTCGTCCATCCACACTTAATACTGTGTTTCATATCCTCTTCGAAACCCCCATCTTTCTGTACAACGGACCCTAAATACTTGAACCTCTTCACTTCTCCCACCACATCCCCACTTAACTTTATTTCTAGCCTTTCCCTATTCCCACTGTGTTCCCTTTCACCAAAAACCATACTCTATATATTCTGTTTCACTCCTACTAATCCTTAGTCCTTTACTTTCCAGAGCTTCCCTCCACTCTTCAAGTCTACCATTCACTTCCTCAAGACTTTCTCCTATCAGTACTATATCATCTGCAAACTTATTTATAAACAAATAGATAATAATTGATAAAAATCAGTCCGACTTCAAACTGGGCGAATACGGTATTTCACTCCCTCGTATAGGGTCACACTGTAATTCGCCGTTTTGATTACTTCACATTGCAACGCATACGAGTATATGCGTAAAGGCATATATCTATACATACTCTACGGTTTAATGTGTGAATTATAAGAACGTGGCCTATGACAGAACCCCTTAAAAATGGCCGTATTAACGTAGAAAATGCTTGAAAAGGATAAGAAAAAAAAAAATCGACTTTTCGATTAACCTAGTCAAGTTTCATAAAATTCATATTTAACTTTTGCGACTTTTCGATCGTCGAATCATTGGTCGATTTAAATTCATTCTCGGCCTTTGAATTTTATTAACTTTTCATCCGAACATCTCCGTCGATCGACATTGGCCCGTCATCGACAGCGGGTCACCTATACACACACCATGACAATAATTATTATTTCTCCGTGGGCATGGTTGTACTCACTCCGCCGACGAGCGTGAACGCCAACGACAGTACTCCGGGCTCGCGGTTTTTGAACAGCTGCCGTTTCCGTCTCTGCATGTCGCCGTCCGCGTACCGCCGCGAAACCCGCTGCTGCTGCTGCTGCTGCAGTTGTTGTTGCTGCTGCTGCTGCAGTTGTTGTTGCTGCTGCTGTTGTTGTCGCTGCTGCACTTGATGCTCCGAGTCCCATTGATGGGGCTGCTGGTACTGTCGGCGGTTTTGTTGTTGATGCCACCGGTGGATGTGCGCGGCGCCCGCTTGTTGGACGTCGGTGGCCGCGGCGGCCACCGGCACCATGGACACGACCGTCATCAGGACCGCCGACGACAGGACGACCGCCAGCAGGGCGGCCAGCAGGATGGACGCGGCCGCGGTGGCCGAGGCGACGAACGCCGCGGCCTCGGACGACGGTCCGTCGCTATCGGAATCGGAGTCGGTGGACGGGATGATGGCGGCCGTCGTTTTGGCCGCCCGGCGGGCTCTGGCCGTGGCCGTCGACGTGACCGCGGTGGATGACGCGTAGCAACAGGACAGGCAGCAACAGGTCGTGCCGCCGGTCGTTGTCGTCGTCATGGTCGGCGGCGTCATGGTCGGTATCATCGGTATGGCGATGCTGTTTTCGTCGTCCGAGGTTCGGTCGCCGAAGCCGAAATCGCTAAAAATGAAAAAAAAAAACACGTAAAAAACGAACGATATGGATAAAAAAACGAGAACCAAAAAAAAACACAATAATATTAATCGATGGCGTTTTCTTTGAAAAAAATCTATTTATAACCGTAACCGCAGAACATCAAAGATGTCGAATGTGATGATCGAAAAAAGTTATTCAATAATTCGACAATATTCGATCGTGAATATCAAGCCCGGATTAAGGGGGGCCAGGGGGGACCAAGTCCCCGGGGACCATGGATACGAGGGGCCCATTACGTTATTACTTAAATTTTTTTAGCTTTAAATGCTTAGGTCATATTGAAAATTGAAAAATATTTGAAATTTAAAAAATTGTCTTATCTCTTATCACCATTTTTCAATCATATAGGGCAGAAAAAATAAAATCAGAATGAACCCTAATTCATAATGAATATAGTAATATAATATATTATCTTGAATTGTGGTAATAGCACAGAATAAAACATGATAAAACATCATTTACAAGAATTTTACAGAATATACGGTATATTATATACACCTACTGGTAACCGTGGTTTTGATTTTGTGATATTTATTAATAATGATTTTATTAATATTTTTCCTAATATCTACATAGCTATTAGAATATATTTAATTATTCCCGTATCTAATTGTACCGCTGAAAGAGCATTTTCAAAACTAGCTCGGGTTAAAAACAATCATAGAGGCTAATAGAGCTTCACTACTACAAGATAATCTCTCATCTTTAATGATTTTGTCTACCGAAAATTATATTTTACAAAGTATTAGTTTTGAAGAAACTCTAAAAGGATTTGCTGAACATAAATCAAGGAAAAAGACGTTCGTCTAAATTATACCTTCTACGTTTAAAAGTATAAGTTTTAATAAATAAATAAGAAATAAGTTAGGTAGGTAGGTACATATTTATTTTCATTTTTACAAGTCTACGTGTTTTGATTAATTTGCTTTATTAATTTTATATTTAAATTTATTATTATTTATATAAACATTATATTTGATTGTTATATTACATTTTTATTTTTATTGCTTAATAAAATAATATTTAAAACATTTATTTTTGTTAGTTTTCAGTTTATTATTATTTTAATTATGTTCTATTTATAATAATTAAAGGAAAAAAATATTATAAGACAGTTTTATTTATGGGAGAAGGATGGGAGGACACAACTGATTACTTCCCTGGGGCCCCCTGAGTGCTTAATCCGGGCTTGGTGAATATTCGTTCGATTAGAAATTTTCGATCAATCGTATCCTCAAACACGTATCGAATCCTGTCAAATCGAATACATTACTATCGACATGCTTTTCGACGACTATCGAATAAAATCGTAGTATTTTCCGAGACGTTTTCAACTGTCATCAAACTAAACAGCATTTAAACTTTTATTATTGAATGTCATTATCACCACCGACAATAATATAAATCAAAATATAGATACTTATAAATAATTATGTTTACAAAAACGTTTAAATTCTAGTCGCGTTACATAGTAATTATTTATATAGTAAGTATTTAGCATATTATAAGGTAACTTTGAAACTGAGAGGGATAGACAAAATATTTTTCATTTTTTTTTTTTTTAATATTTTTAACCTTTTTTGTATAGATAATTATGAACAGTATTTATTTATTTCAAACTATTTCCTATAACATATTTATTATGCGTTAAAGCAATAATCGCTGAAAAACGTATTATTTTTATGATATTTTATAAAATGTCATATTTTTTTTCATCCTATTTATTCACTTTAATAGTTATAAAAAAAAAAAGTCCTCGGAGTGAGGTGGCCGATCGTCTTTCAAACCATTTCTCTTCAAGTTAAATGGGTACGATAATAATGTAATTGAATAATTGTGGGTAGGTACTTAGTACTTGCCAACAAATGGCTCTTGTTGTTGTAAAACTCGCCTTGGTTTATTTTGAACATTTATAAAATTATAATATATTGCAATGTAATTTAGTTGATTATACATAATATAATCATCCGAATCAAATTTTTTTCAACATTTTTGCTAATGAACATACAATGTTTGATTTTTTTTTCTTATCGTGCCAATCGATGTAGATTATTAAAATCTACAGGAATTTGCAACAAAACAAAAATTTTTAAAATGCACTCATTCCCAATTTATCTCAAGTTCATAAAATTACTTTCAAATGCTAAAAGTAATTTTAAAAAATGTTAACTTTTTAATAAATAAAACGAACCAGTGGTATAGCCAGGATTTGTAAAAGAAAAAAGCCAGTTATTATTAGAGGTACCTTTTTTTATGAGAAAAAAAAGTTCAATCCATCATCAAATAACAAATTATATTCTTTGATTTACTATTTAATACTTCTTTAATAATAGTACAAATAATTTAGTCCATTATCCCATCGGTCTTTATTATTTTTTTAAACTTAATAAGATGATTCTGAAACGAAGTTCGAAATAATATTGTTTTCCAATTTATAAAAATTTAACATTATTTTCGACAGTTTTTCTATACTTGTAAGAGGACGTCGTACCAGTATTTTTGTCATATAAAAATAAGGCTTGGCTTGAGAAAATTACTAACCGAAATTATCTTTTTATAAGGCACTAACAAGAAAAATCTGTAACTAAACACTCCTACTCGATTCTTTATACCAGGAAAAAATGTATACATACATCAAATATTAAAGTAAGAATTTTTTTTTATACATTTTTGGAATGTAGCCAAAAAGTTTTGAAATTGTTATCATGTTAAAATTGTACTTCAGCTAATATTTGCAAGTTTTAATTTAGTTTCTGGCTAAATTATTTTGAGAATTATAAAAAATGTTCGTCTTTTCCACAGTTTTTCTTTGCACTTAAAATAAACCACTAGAAAAATCAAAAAATGCCCTCTTTAAATACCAACTAGATCGATGTTTATGTCAGAAAACTTTTTACCTGTAAATTTATACTGAACTTTTTATACTAAAAATTATATATTTTGTAATTTGTAAAAAAAAGCATATCTTTGTAAAATCATTATGCGCTCAGAACCTCAAATAATGAAAATGGGGCCCTCTCCCTAGCTGCGCCACTGAAATGAATGTATTTATAATAATAATAATAATAATAATAAAAATAATATGTAAAGTAAATTTTTTATTACTATTTCTTTGTATAATATTTTTCCAAGTTATAAATGTGTCTCGAAAATATAGGTATAATATAGGTAGGTATCTAATAAAGGTATAAGATAAAATAAAATAAAAATGATTAGTTCATTTGTCGCAATCGTTGAATGGTACTCCGCAAAACAAGTTTAAAATACATGAAAAATTCTATAGAAAACATTTAAAGAATTTTATATAACGTATTTTTGAAAATGAAAATTAAAACAACTATAGGTACAGAGTAGATAATTTTATAAATAAATCCAAAATACGTAAGCTTAATCTTTTTTTTTTCAAGAACATGCAAACCTCAAATATGTATACAGTATTGAAAATCTTTATAAAAAAAAACTTGGGTAGGGGTATTATTATTTTGCATATTTTAATGTATATTTAATTATGCCTTCAGTTGGGATCCGTACGATTTATAAACCATAGAAACATTTTTTTTTCTATGAGTAATTTACATATATATATAAAATTGCATAATTCAAGGTTAAAAAACACTGAAGTTTTTGAATTGAATATAATTTTTTATTTTATAAAATTATTTATTCATATGAAAATTATATATATATATATATATATATATATATGTATAAAATATTAACGTTAAAAAATAAATATATGTACTCAAAGTACTGAAGAATTATATCTTTGGATTGATAGCTTATTTTCCTGTTCATTAATTCAGCGACCAATATATAAAACCATTAAAAAAATAAATATAAAAATACATATTAAATATTATTTATAGACCACATTAATATACAGTAATCTTATAACAAAGATGAGAATTTTATAATAAAGTCTGACTTTTTGTGCGATTCACTACGATTTCGTGAGAAAATATTTTCAAACAAAAATACGCCCTAAAAATTATTATCGGTAATTTTTTGAAAACTTTGTTTTATCATGATTTTATAAACAAATCACTGAAATTATAAAATATAATTAATAATAATATAATAATATAACATTGTATAGTTGAATAACATAGTTATTGACGAAGTAAAGACCTTTAAAACTAAGCGATATCATCGTTATTATAGATTGCGTGAATTCATTGTCCATAGTTTTAATAATTAAATTATAAGTTGTACTTATACCCAGCCAAAAAATGACCCGAAATTTTATTTTAAATGTGTATGAATTGTTATTAAAATAATCATAATATATCAAAAAAATCTCAATAACGTCGTGTTAATAATGTTTTTTAATTACATTATTTTTTTTGTTTTTTTTTTTTTTATTTATTTAAAAAAGTATTTGATAAGAGTATCGTCATGCGATTAAACTAGTGCTACCTGAATTTTCAGATTTTAACACCTAAAACTACCAATGTGTTATATCAAAACAGAGGGGTAAATATATCAAGTTTGAAATTTGCCATAAATAATCATGAAGTGTGTACTGTAGGTAGTGAAAATTGATCACATTAATGTGTAGTGCTACAGTTAATATTTGGTGAAAATGTCATGTCCTAACCATAAACAGTAATTTTTTAATTCAAATAAAATGTATTTCGTCAAACACGTCCCTAGGTATTTTGGTTAAATTTTCTATTTGCTTTATCGATTGTTTTCAATTACCTTTGCATATAGAAAAACAACAGGGATAAATGGAAAATTATCTTTATAAATTATATCAATACAGACTGATCAGGTTAATGATATTTTTTAACTGATTTAAATTAAGTAGGTAAATAATAGAAAAATTAATTTCAAATTTGTAGTTATGCATTTTTTATATTAATTCTGTTAAGGCAAAACAACAATTAGCAACGATTTACAAAATGTTTTTGTAACAACGCTACTATAATAATGATAATTTGAATATTATTATCTATTTTTGGCGATAAACAACGCCACTCGGGTCGGGAATCGGGGTGAAATAATTGAAAAACAGCGTAATCCTAAATCCAATAACTTTCAATTGTTTTGGAAAAAATTCCTTATTTTTATTCAATCGAATCGATCAAAATTCAATCAATTTTTATGCGGAGAAAATAAGAAAAAAAATTTCAAACATTTTTGAATTTCCCCCAATCATTATATTGAATTCTAAATTAACTGTGATGTTTTAATTGGAAATAACAAGCTGTATCTATGTATTCAATATATTACAAAGGTGGACAAATTATAAATAACTGAGTTAAGTTAAAAGTTAGCCTTTAATGCTTTCAATTAAAAATGTACCAAAAATAAATTTCACTGGTTAAGTTTAGAGTTAACATCGAAAAAAAATACTAACATAACTCGGTAAAAAAGGTCATTTTTGTTTTTCGTTTAATATTTAAGAAACGACAACGACAATAACTTCTCCACTACATACCTTTTTTTAATAATATAAGTAGGTGTTAGGTATATTTATTTGATACGAATATAGACTATAATACAGACTAGCAATAATTTCGTCTTTTACGTGTTAACTTAACTGAATGATTATAAAAATTAACTAAAATTAATTCAATTGATTAAAATTCAAGTTGATCCAGTGGTAGTTTAAACTAAACAATAGTTAAGTAATTATTAGTTAATGAACAAATTAATTAACTAGTTAGATCATTTGTATACTACGATAATATTGAAAAAAATTAAAACAATAATACAAACCGCGCGTGTGTAAAACTTAAAAAACTTTCGCTATATAATTATAATATATGAGTAGGTACATATTAGTCTATCTACTCGAAAACTTCTTCTCAGCTCCTAATTCTATGCCCGAAAAAACGTATCGGCAAAATCGCACACGAAAAGCAAATCGTTCGCTGTCAAACGATTTTAAAAAATTATTTTTTTCAAAAAAAAAAAAACACAGATAATATAATATAACAGTGTCCGGATTAGTTACCTACCTTTTTATCATCAGCTGCTGATACATTGTATATGAGATTTCTGCTGCACGGTGTTTGTATCGCACAAAAATAATACCTGTAGATCGAGTAAGCTTATGATACTATAGTACTTAAACGGAAAAAAAAAATTACGAAATTCGAGTGGGCGATCGTAACGATTAAGTACGATGTTACATACGACGAGCGATACAGGGGACGAGTAACAATATTTTTCGAACAATGAAGCAGATGACTGTCCAAACCGAGCATCAAGCCCGGAACAACCGGTTTCCATTTAAATTTACTGAATATTTTTAGATGTATTTATCATTATAGAAGTTGAATCGACACTTAATCAAAAAATATAATGTTTATTTACCTATAAAAAAAAAAAAGAAATGGGTGCTGTGACCAACCTGCATATATATTTTACCGGAAAATCTAAACAAGACTGGTCAAAAAGTACGGTGTACAACACTCATGAATTTCCTTCAAGACGAGATGTGTACATTTTTCGGACATGATAAAAGTAAATTACCAAACATTCGTTAAATAAAAAAATCGTTTTACAGTTAAATAAACAGTACTATTACATGTTTTATAGAAGAACACGTTTGGGAGATGATAATTAAATCTGTATTTTTTTTAACTATCAGGCAATTATCACAACAAAAATGACAGTGATTTAAAAAATATAGAAAAAAATTACTTTCTCAATACCATTGATCACAAGCCGAATATATATTTTCAAAAGATGCTAAGATCTCAATGTGACTATCTTCGAAATTATTGTCATCTACACATTTTATAAGAGGCGTCCAATTATTAAACTAAATGTACATGAACAATAGGTACCAATCATATAACACTATAGCCGCAAAGGTGGGCATTAACTTATAGTTAATTAATTTGTTCATTAACTAATTAGCTCAACTAGTTTAAATTATCATTAGCTTAACTTCATGTTTATATTCATTTAATTAAGCTAATACGTAAAAGACGAAATCATTGCTAATCTGTAATCGTACAATGGTTGGTATGAGTATCGATATTTAATATTAAAAAGTAAATGATAGAAAAGTTTATCGTAAAAAAAATTTGGAGATTTGAGTCTTAAATGTTAAATTAGAAATAAAAAACTGAACTTTTTTTTAACTGAGTTAAGTTAGTATTTTTTACGATGAAACTTTAAGCTTAACCAATTAAATTTATTTTTGGTTAATTTTCAACTAAAGGAATTCAGGCTAACTTAATATAACTAAGTTAATATTTTCTATTCCCACCTTTGACTATAGATACTTTATGCGTTTTTGTTTGATTTTTGTAATTATGTATATATATACACATTTTTTTTATCAAATAATTCGATTTTACAACAATAAAAAAATAGCACTAACAGAGGGTTAGGTATTAAAATATTTTTCATTTATTAAAATATCTTGAGAATTTAAGAACTAGGTGTGGTAATATAATATATAGTTACAATATTAATCTATTAATATGAGTAGTATGTTAAACATACTATTTATATGATATGATTTTGAATTTGAAAATTTCACTTTTTCAAAAAAATATTTTAACGTAATTATGATATTAATTATTATAAATTTAGATTAGTGATTACAAATATAGTGATAATAGTGTATTTGATAATAAATTATTTTTCCAGTATCTACCGACTGCCTAATAAAATCTGAAGATATGATCTATAGATATTTCAAAGAATGTTAACCTCAAAAACCCATGAAAAAATATCGTCTTGGAAAGAAGTATAAAGTTACAAACTAGTAGATTTTTTTTAATTTTTTTTTTTTTTTTTGCCTATTTACATTTCAAAGATATATTTTGAGGGCACCAAAATTTTACGCCACTGCTTATGAGTATGACCGCATGTGTGACATGTGTAACTTTTCGACCGAAGTAATTAATAAACAAACATATCTGTATAGACGAGGACGAGAGAATTATGGAAAAATTGCAGTATTCATTTTATTACACGTCAGGAAAAATACTTTAGACACTTCACCACAACTAAAATAATAATATTTTATATAATACGAAATTCTTCAATACACGTATTGTGTATACCTATTCGTAGTCACCAGGGACTGGAACATTTTGATTTTATTGGTACTGGTTCCGATTCCGGTTGTAAGTGAAAAAAATTTACGGTTCTGATTCGATACCGGTTATTTAAAAAAAAAATATGGTTCCGGTTCCTCATAAATTATGGTTTCGGTTCCGGCTCTCATTAGTTTCAAACAAAATATTAAATATCATATTTTAACTGACGTAAAATATTTGAAGGTTTATTATAATACACATAAATATAATATAATAGTAATAATAATAATAATAATAATATGATAAAATTCGATGAGCTTTTTTGCGTTTTTGGGAAGTATTTCATCTATAATAGTTGATGAACTTTTTTTGCTTATTTGTATTTTTTAAAATAGTATTTAATCTTTTCTTTATTTTATTTCACGTAATTTTACATTTTTCCCTGCGAGTCAAATTTCCTAATTCTATGTCTAATTTTGTGCCAAACAATAAGTATATTATATAATATTAATGATAGTCATAGGCTACATAAAAACATAAATACGTACACTATAAAAATACCGAGTTAATATTATATTAGATTTATAATAATAATTGATCGAATTACAAAATACAATAAAATCGCAAGACGATGAGCTATTATATAGATCATTTTCTATATGAAAATTATATTTTTGAACCGATAAGGAAGAACCTATATTGTTCATTGGTTCCGGTTCATTATTTGAAAAAAATAAAAGTATCCGTTCGCTTCCGGTTTCCAAAATGTTTAACGGTTCTGGTTCTAGAACCGGTTCTTTGCGGTTCGGTTCCAGTCCCTGGTAGTCACTACTTACACACACGCATTTAAAAAAAAAAAATTTTTTTTTACCCATTTTTCAATTTTTGGAAAAATATCTAAGCACGCCGCTAATCGAATACTACTCGACGACAAAAAAAAAAAAACGAAACGAAACGAAACGCAAATACCATAACATTATTGTATATACACAGAGGTACGGACTTATAATCTACGAGTAAAAAAAAAGAAAAAAAATAATAAAAATCTAAAAAATACACACCTAGTGCGTACGTACGACTTACTGCAGAAGGCACATAATACGCACGCATCATATATTATCAGTGGTTATAGTGAGGAAGGACGGAGGGGGACGGCGTCCCCCTTCTTTGCTTGGCTTAAATTTGACGTTCTCTTTAGTCAAAATAATCTTAGTCATAAACATTACATGTATTGTAAATTACAAGTATAAAAAAAATATGTGTTTAGGTAATGCAAAAATGGTAACGAATGGTGATGAACCACGGTTTTATAATATGACCGTACTGACGAAAATGGGTCTATTTTAATGTAAACTGAATTTTTTATTTTCATTATTTATATAATTTTATTAGTTTCATAATATTATTAAGTATATTTTAAAATGATACATTTATTTATCTATATAAACCAAAAATGAGGTATTAATGTACATTATTATAATGTATACTTATTAAGAATACGGTTTTGTATAGAAAATATTTATGAAATTTAAAAAGAATTAATGAATATCCATCAATTTAAAAGTGTACGAATATATTTTTAGAGTACCGTAAAAAATAGTCTTTTATCAATATCATTTTTAATTGCCGTGTAATCATGATATTTGTTAAAAAAAAATATATTTACGTATATTTTATTTTTATCAACTTAAGAATATTGTAGAGAGACGAAATAAAAAATAAATTATAAAGAACAACATTTTCTAGCGACTGATGTAGCGGATTTTTGATATATACATTTTTACACGTTTCACGAGTTATAAAAATAAAAAAATTGATATTTTAACAGCTCATAAAACATTTAAAAATGCATATATCATAAATCAGCTCCATCAGTCACTAGATAATATTATTAGCTATAATTTGTTTTTTGATTCGTATTTCTAACATGTTCTTGTTTTTGTTTCTAACATAAGTTGATAAAAATAAAAAATGCTAAAAAAAGTTTTTCACTGTCGGTATGTTATATATTATGAATGCTAGAGTATAGTACCTACCTACTATAGATGTAAATGGTTATTTGAAATTTGAGATAGAATTTTTTATACATAAAATTAAAAAATTAAATAAAACAAGTTTAATAAATGGTATTTATTTATACATTCTTCACAAGATCTATATTATAAAAATAACTATTTCGGTAAAAACCAAAAATGTATTATGTGTACCTAATAAATAATAGCAACGTTTTATTTTTTTTTTTTTTTAATGATAATTTCATTTTTTTACTGTTTATATTTAAGAGATTCTTAGTGTCCAAAAAATTTCAAAGCAAAATTGAATAAGGTTTAACCGTTCGAGGGACGCTTTTTTTTTTGTATTAGCTTTAGCCCCCCCTTGCAATTATTTTCCACTTTAACCACTGCATATTATCCTATGTCGGACGCAGTCGTCGTCGTCGTCTACGTAACATGCAATTATAATATTATTGGACTGCATTTCAACGGGAGAATAATAATTAATTAATGCACATTACACGTGCACACTGGATCCGGAAGGTTACACTTTTTTACCATTTTTTTTTTTTTTTAATTTTTTTTTTTATACCGTTTATTTTTAATTAACACATTGTAATGTTTTATATTGTTATTACGCGTTTTACGTCGTTACTCATAACTGTATAACGTAATATTAACTATCTACCCGCGTATACAATATAATATGCGGTTTAATGTTCGGCGGACAGTGTTCGTATTTATTCACATCATTTTATGACGATTGGATTCGATATTTTATGGCGCGCGTTCGGTTTTTTTGTTCGTGTCACGAAAACGGCCACCCACGCGCGAATCGCTCTATAGGTACCTACGTTTTCCACTCCGGTAACAGCGTAGGTTATAAACGTATTATTATAATAATATTATACTCGGTGCCGTCACATAACCACAGCATACGCCTATGATTATTATGGTAACCATCATGAATTTAAAACGAATAATAAAAAAAAAAAAAAAAAATACGAAAATTATCAAATTATCATTTGGTGAAACGTAAAAAAAAAAAAAAACCAAGTATATATATATATATATTTTTTTTTTTTATTTTAGTTTTTTTTTTTTTTACCTACATAACATTTAATATACAAAATAAACGTGTAAAAATAATTTGATTGAGACGACCCGATGTTTTTATCAAATTTAAAATACAAGCAAAAAAAGGTTAGTTATGTAAATAGCTGTATGTACGTCAATATAGAAATTAATGTGAAATTCAAATGTTTTACTTTCATTAACGGTGAACAGTATGTTCAAAAAACAAATAAATAAATAAATAAATGAATAATAATAAAAATAAAATGTCGACGAAAAAATAATTTCATTATTTAAATAGAAAAAATATATTACACGCATAGGCAATACGCAGGCATCTTAAATATTCGTTTACTAGTTTCATAATATGCAGTGTATGAAAAAAATATATTACATGTTATATATATTTGCTGATAATATTGGCTGTTATTAATATTGTTACACGGTGTTTTGATAAAAATAAGTCAATAATGAAATCGCTTGATAGGACGGCACACCGACAATTTTTCAATGAAAAATTTGCATTAGAATTTTTCATTTTTATCAACATGTTAGAATAATACGAAATAAATAATAAAAAAAAATATCTAACTATCAACATTATCTAGCGACCGATGTAGCCGATTTTTGATATATGCATTTTTACACGTTTTAAATGCTGTTAAAATATCAATTTTTTTTTTTTTTTTTTTTTTTTAATAGCTCATAAAAAGTATAAAAATGAATATACCTATCACAAATCGGCTACACCAATCGCTAGATAATTGGTTCTTAATAATAATTTTTTTTTTTATTTCATCTTAATACAATATTTCCAAGTTGATAAAAATTAAAAATGTGTAAACATTGTTTTTAACAAATATCGTGATTTCACAACAATTGGTATTGACATAAGACTATTTTTAAATTACTTAAACAATATATTTAAATATTTTTGAATTGTTGGATTTTCATTTTTTATAAAATTTCATACAAATTGCCTATACAAAACCTTAGTTCGCCTTTATGTGGATTTAAAATTTGATGATTTCAAATCGATTGTAGCCCCCAGTGTTTTATGTAAGCATAAAGTTGGTTTTTAGTCTCTTATTTTGCGTGTGCAACAACGTCCTCTTACAATTGTGCCGTACAACTTTCTTTTCCAAGTAAATTAAATCTCAAAATATGCTTTTTTTAGATACTGAGTAGTATTATAGCGTAAAAGTGCATCGTTACCAAATTAAAGTTCAGACTTTATCTAAATTTTAACCCGAGTGATTTTTGATAAAATATTTTTAGCCCAAGTTATAAGTTAATTATTGTAAAATTGAATATCCTATAACTCTATTTCTAATTATATAAGAAGTAACCTTTGACAAAATTTAGGCAAATTCACAATTTCTAATCTTATAAAGACATATTTTTGCATTAAAATAAGGTGGTTCGAGTCGATCAAATAAATAACGTTTATAGACCTTTCGTCGCTGTGACAAAATTATAAGTTTTTGACTAGCCCGATTTTAATTCTGTACAAAGCATAAGATTGTTTAATATCTTTTCAAGCGTTTTTCGAAATATAAATTCTTACTTCGGTATGATAAACGAAATTTCCATATTTTAAACATTTTGTACATGTGTATAGTATATTTAAGGCAATAATTCCTATTTCAAAAATCACCTCGATTAAAAGCTACAAAGAATGTCGAACAATCTTAAGCCTTTTACAAAATTTAAATCAGACCAACCAGAGTTTTATAATTTTTTCACAGTGATATAAATTTTCTGTTTAAAAAATAATTATATATAGATATACATATATTACATATGTTTGTGTAGATATTTTTCAATTTTTACTTTCTTTAAAAAAATTTCACGAACTTCTGGAAAAAAACTATTTTTTGCTTCTAGTTTCTTTCGAAATTTTCCGTCATATAAGTATGAACTTTTGATAACCGGCTTATTTTCCATAAATATATTTCAACTTTTAATATTCATATTTCTGGTTAGAAATTACACTGATATTTCACATATTTATAAAAATACAGAGAACCAAAAAAGAATCCAACTTTATATTTAATCAAACAATTTTTTTAAAGTATTTTTTACAAGAGCTACTTTGCTTAGAATTAAGACTTTTATATACCTATATATATATAGGTACATTTATGGTTTAAGGCATTATAGGTACCTACTATTATTTACGAAACAACATTTTACATTATTTACAATAATATAATTTAAAGTTAATCTATTATTGTTGCTAGGTATTAATATTTCATCAGATAAAAGTTATTATTCTTGATATATCCAAATTGTAATTTAAATTTAATATAACTGAATATTTTTTCAGCATTCAAATAGGCACTGCAAGTATTCAAATTTTGTAAAAATATATTTTAAAAAGTAGAGCAATACCTACTAAGTCATTAAATATTAGTATCGAAATACTTACAAATACTCAAATACTGAAAATAAACCAAAGAAATTAAAGCAAAACCGTCATCCTTTAAACATTGAAATAATAATATTATATTATGAGCTATTATGATGTTATACAATGAGCATACGGAATCGTGTTCTACCCGATAAAAACGGCTATTTTATATTCCAATGGTACAATATACAATAACGGTACAATAGTTACTGTAACACGATCATTATGTAAAAAAAATGCATCTACTTAATATTCATTTTGCCGTAGGACTGTTGAATAAACTACAGTTATCTGCTAGCATCAACATTTTCGAGAGATATAAAAACGTCTACGGAAAAGCCTTTTTTGATCGTCAATTTTGTATGAATTATATTTGTCAAAAATTAAGCCCCAATACAATAATTGTATTAATATAAATATTCTACACATTTTTATAAAATAAATAATCTCTAATAGTTTTATACTTGATAATTCATTTATAATTGTATTTCAATACGGTAAATACAAACAAAAAACTCGTATTCGACGGCAATTATTGCTCTGTTGCAAAGTTCGTAATTGTTTTGCAGTGTTAGATGAAGTTAAATTACAAATTACTTTTTGTGTAACTCTGTAGTAATTTCATTACTAATTATTATTTCAATTTGTGCAATATTGTAACAAAATTACTAATCAAAAGTAATTTCGATGAAGTAGTGGGTTATTTTTTACGTTAAAAATTATATTATAAACAATGTAAAAAAACCCCAAAAAAATAATACTGTCATTAAAATTGATTTTTAAATCTAAATAACACGTGATTATATTTAGATTAAACAGCCCGTGTCCTACAAAATAATATTAAGAAGACATAACACACCCACTTTTTAAGGAGTTCTGTATAAGAGATTTTTTTGAAATTTTATGCAAAATGAAAAACCAACAATTTAAAAATATTAAAATAGACCAGTGTCAGAACCATTTTTTTTTTTTTTTGTATTTTATCACGTTCACGCTATATAGTTTTATTATAAAATAATATGGTCCTCTTAATACGTAGAATCAAAATGTATGTAAAATAATATGAAAGAATATTTACTGTGACCGAGCGTGAAGTTATTTTCGATATGTTTATTTGAAAGCCTAAAATCTGTGATTACAAGTCGTGAAAATTTCCAAATTTTTAATTTTTAAAAAAAAACATTAAACGAAATATTACCTAAAAACTTCAAATGTAAATATTCTCATCTTTCATATTTCGTATACATTTTTACTACGATATTACCAAGAGAGAATAGAGTAGTTATAGAGTGTGGACTTATATTGAAATCGCTAAATTAATGTAGAGAATCCTCTTAAAAGGATGCCACACACGTTAAAAACACTGCAGAAATCACCTCCACGTTCACATAATTATCGTAGTTCAACGATTTTGGTACCAATAGAAAGATTAGAACTTACAAACTATGGTCGTACACTATTTTTGAAATTGTATTTAAAATTTTAGTTTATATACAATTTTATAAATAAGAATTTTTCAACAGTTCATAAAACACGGTAGAATTAATTAATAGTAAAACGTTAGTGTACGATCCTAGTTTATGTTCTTATCTTTCTATTGGTATCAAACCCGTTAATCTATGATAATTATTCATTACGTACTATAGGAACTACGAAAACATTTTGTATACGTTTTTTTTTTTTTTTTTTTTACAAATATCGTAATTACAAAATATTAAAAAGTGGTACTAACGCGCGATTATTTTTAAAATACATTAAAATATTCCTTAATTCTTGAATTTTAATTTTTCTCAAAATTTTATAAAAATGGTAGTGAATATTATAGTATTAATATAATGTTCGTACAATTCCTTAAAATATAATTTTGATATTTCATTATCAATTCAATACCACAGACAACACAACTATCTTGATAAAGTATACAAATGTGATAACTATTTATTATTCATGTTAAAATTTTACGAAAAAAAAATGTCATTTTTATCATCATCACACTGCGGAATTAACGAAGTAGGTAACTACCTAATGTATAACTTGATGGAAATAATTGTAAGTAACATGAAATTAATTTGAATATTTTCATTTAATGTAAAGTGTTATGTAGTTTAATATAACTTATTTTTAATATGCAATTTACCCAACTGCAGTTTTATGTTTTTCGCCTTCAGTCAACGATAATATCTATACTTATAGTTATGTTTAAAGTGTAAATGTAGGTAGGTAAGAGTTGGACATAAATTCATTTGTAAGAATCAAAACTCGGGCATGTATTTTAGACAAAATTACCATATTTTCATCAGGTGAAACCCAAGCAGTATTTTGAATATATTAATATCTGAAGAAGATTTTTCAGAAAATATTTTATCCAAAATATTGTTAAGCCATTTTGAAAATATTTAGGTACAAATATTTAAATCGAAATGTAGGTATCTAAAACGTTTTCAAAACTTCGAGTGTCGAATATTTTAACATCATTGTTATAATATATAGTTTTTAAATATTTACACAAAAATATAGGTACAGAAAACGTTTTAAATAAGTTGCATCGATCTATATAGGTTTAATACAATATTATGCTTCTTTTTTTTTTCGTGTTTTATATTTTTTAAATACATATTATATTATTATGTTTTGAAAGTATTCAGAAAATGTTTAAATTTCTGGTGAAAAATATTTTTACAATAATTTCATGATATTTAAATCTGTGATTCTAACATATTTTAAAAAACAATTATATTGCGGAAAGGTTAACTTATACAATAATAAACAAGTTCGGAAACCCTATACAAATTTCCGGCTTCTTGACGTGCTTTATACAATAATCTAAAAATATTATAAAACAAATAATATCTATCGCCCTATATAGTAACCAAATCAAAAATCGTAACTATTATATGTACTAGAAACTACGGGCAGACACAATAATGGAGTTATAAGGTGTCTGAACTTATGTATAGACACCTAAAACTAAAATAAAATGTTAAAGCATACAAATGTTTTGATTTTTTGTTTTTCTTGTTCAAATTCTATATAGTAAATTACTCGTGGGCGACTCCCGGCGAACGAGTTTTACACACTAAAAATACCTATTTTTTTTTTATTTTTTTTTTTTTTTTTTGTCCATCGTATTGATTGATTGAATAGTTCTATAAGGATTTTGAAAACCGATTTAAATTTATTTAAATTTGTCGACCACTTTAATTTTAAATGACTTTATTACTTTTTCAATATTTTTTTACGAATACTTAAATTTATCTATAAATTCAAATCTGTTTTCCCAGTTAAAATCGGTCTATACGGTAAATCTCTGCGATTGTCAGATGGACAAAATGTACAAAAAACATGGATACTTATGAGTAAAATTTAGACGAAATTCATGAAATGGAACGTACGTTATCGTACGCAACGCTGGTATAACACGGACAGCGGGGTTCACACACACTTCAATTGATTTATACACGCACACACGTCGTCGTACATACCTACCAATTTTCGAAAATCGCCTGTACAAAACCCCTAAAAAATTTTTTAATTTTAAAAAAAGAGCGCAGAGGAATGATGGCTTTCTGTTGAAATATAAACTTTTTGTTCGATGTGGGCGCATGGTCAGCGGGCATAGCTAAAAAAATATTACTAAGTGGAAGGTCCGTTAGAATGAATTGTCTTTGTTTTTAATGTGGTACTGTACAGAAAAAAAAAAAACAAAGCAATACTTTAAAAATCGGAGAGAAATCCATTCGCATGACGTGAAAAAAAAATCTTAGTAGAAACTACATTATTTTAGGGCGTCCAAGTAAAAACCGTTTAACGAACAAAAAAAAAAAAAAAAACAAAACAAATTCGAGTGGCTTTGAATATTTTGTAATTTACATGAGGTCTGACCCCCTCCCCCCACCTCAGAAAGCAGTCGGCAAATTGAGTTCAGTTGGTAAATAGTAGAAAAAATAGATGCCATTTTATATTTTTTTTTTTTTTGCTTATTCACGTTTATAAAGTAAGTATATTTTGGAGTTTCTAAGTCGGCAAATCATAAATTATCAGCCGGCAAAATGGGAAAAAGTTGATTACCTTTTTTATTCTTTTTGCTTATTTTATGTTTTAAAAAGAATATAGTTTTTTTATATTTTCACCCCCCAAAAAATCTTTCTTCGAGACGACCTACCTTGGTCTCGCGCGGTTCTCAGTGTCCGACGCTGCACCGGCATTAAAATTTTCGATTTAGGGCGAAAAGTACCTAGGCCTGCGTACAAATGCATTTTAATATATAGGTAAATTTTCCAATCATGGAAATATAATTATTTTGCTTTATCAATATAATCGGATATTTTATACGTTTATATTGTTTATTATAGCGAGTGGCCCAGCTTTAAACGACACCGCTTTGGGAACAAACTCACGTTGTCGAGTACACTTTTTGAAAATATATTGTATATTTTGCGTTTAGTCTAAAGTTATAGTTATTAGACATTTTATGGATTCCGATATAGTCTCCGATGCTTAATTCCGTACGTATTGCACAACTGTTATATTATCTCACCGCTAAATTTATGAACCCTGGAAACCTATATTTTCCTAGGTCAACGTGATTTCCTGGTAATTCCAGTTATGTAACTAATGACGTCACACGCTAACTTCGTGTTTGGAAATGAAAAAAAAACCAGGTGACACATCGAAATAGGAATATTTATAATAGTAAATATTTAAAAAATATATCGAAATTTACAAATGCCGATCCGGCGAAATAGAATTTTGTATTTATTAATTTTGCAATCAATATAGTGTTCTTAATGTTATGTTTATAGTTATAATAATTCTCAAAGGTCAATATTTTTTAACTTTTTAACTCGGCCAGTTAATTATTTTTGCCATGAACTAATTAAAATTTGTATGGCATTGGCTTAACTTTTTACGGTTCATTTTTTATAGTCATTCGGTTAACTTAACACACGTTAGAGGCGAACGATTTTCGTGAGTTCGTTATATACATTTTAATCAAAATATCAATATAATGATTAATTATCAATAAATAGGTAGTAAATATTTTTTTTAAAGAAAAAACTGGGAAAATATATTGTATTTTTATGGATAATTTTAATATTTTGAATTTTAATTTAATAAACTTTCTTCGACTAAGCTAAGTTAACATATTTCTCCATATTAACTTTAAACTCAATAAGTTAAATTTTTTTTTATTATTAACATTTAACAAATAGGGTTATTATAACTTCACTAATTCCAGTTAAATAACAGAATTTTAATCATTTCTGTTATTAGAAAATAGAGAGTATTATATTGTCGTTCTTTTTCAAAAGAAGCAGATAAGTTGTTCATTCAATTTCCATTTACGTGAAAATGGATATTTTGTCAAAGATGGAATATCTCAAATTACCTGGAAAAATTATACGATCAATCTCATATTATATAGGTTTATTAGGTCGACTGGGCTGTATATATTTCGCAGTTCAATCAATTTTAAAATAAATCAAAATATTGCTCTGCAGAAGTAATCATAAAACAAGGATTTCTACACATATTTTCGGTAGTTTATCAAATATATAAATCCTATGACCTAATAGTCACTCAACAAACTTTTCAATATAATAGTGGTCTGCATAAAAAAATACCCGTTAAAAAACGTATATAATTATAATAATATATATACAGATTATTAAAAAGAGACATTTTTTTTTTTTATTTACTATATAGAATTTAGAAAATCAAAAATATTCGACTGGATTAAAAATATTGAAAGAGCATTAACGGTTAATCCAAATTTTTAGTAAGTACTTAAAAAAAAATCCGGTCAAATCAATTAGGTTAAAAATTATGCATTAAGAGGACACACCCGCTTTTAAGAGGTTTTGTATACTTAGTTAATTTTAAGGATATTTTTAAAAAAATGAATATCTCATGATTAAAAAATATTTAAATACATTTCAGAAATAATTAAAAATAGTCCTATACCAGTAACATATCTTTATTGTGAAGTATTAACAAATATTTATTAAAAACTAGACAAATCGTGTTTCGGGAGATGCACGTTTCTGAGAAACTGAGTGATTTTAGCATTTCATGACATCTATACACATTTAAACATCCTAAGAAATGTACATTTTTACATAGATCATTTTCGATAAAATTACTAAATACTGAAAATCTACTTATAAGACTGAATTTCCCAAAATTTTCTATTTTTAAAAGTCTCATAAATCGACTAATAATAATTTTATTGAAAATCACCCATGTAAGAGAGTGTGAGTAAAATAAAAATAATTTTAACAATACACTTTAAAAGCAATTCGAAAATAGTACCATACCGTTGTGTAATCCCAATATTTCTTTGAAAATTAAATGTTGACGTAAAACTGTTAAGACGGGTTCATAGAATAATTTTATATTTAAAATTCCTATTATAAAATCAATAGAATATAATATTTCGGAGTGAACCTCATTTCGGGTTTTTTTTTTTTTTATTAATTTATTAATAAAAAAAAAAATGGAATTATAGTTTAAAAAAATTTAAAAATTGACTTTTTGGAACATCAATAATAGTTTTGTGAATAAGTAAATTAAAAACACGAAATGAAGTTCACTCCAAAATATTATCCTCTATCGATTTAATAATAGGTATTTCACCTCTATAATCAATATATAACCTATAATATAACCTATAATAGGTATAATATAACCTATTTTAACAGTTTTTCGTAAACATGTTTTTTCTACTGAAAATCATCAGTGTGGCGTCCCCTTTACTGTCTTTAGTAGAATATTTAAACTCGTTGGTTACTTTATTAAAATAAATTTTCGATTTTTCATTTAATTTTAAAAATTCCCCCTCCATAAAAAAGAACAACTCTATACTACCAAAATATATTTAAATCTTTCGAGTAATTTTAGTTTATTATAGTTTATATTATAAAAACGTACAATTTTATAATTTAATAGTTGTGACAATACAACTATTCTAATCATATACCTACCTACATAATAATATAATACATGTATTTGTGTATTATTTGAAATTAAAGTAGACAATTAATATTTAATACAAAATACTGAGAGTTTCCGCTTTTTAAACCTACGATAATTGTTAAATTTTTTTTTACGCGATTTAAATCAATTTTTTCCGCATTTCAAATACAATTTTTAACGTTATACTAAGCATTTTCTTACCAGATCAAAATATTTAAGTATAACAAAAGTCTAAAACGTATATCGTAGGAATCGATATTTAATTATATCTCGAAAACTTACTAAATTTGTAAGAATCGAGTTGTGCACATAAAAATGCAACCCATTTTGCAATGGGTATTGCAGATGTGTGAAAACGTCAAAATATCAAGTTCACACGTAAAAATACAAATCAACATCATGATAATATGTATACGACGATATGATGATATCTCCAGTAAAATATGTCTACAAGGTATAATCAAAAATATCTTTTAATGATAATATATAATAAGTATTGAAATATAAAGTATATAAATATAGTATACAATATAGTATAATTTAAATATAAATGTAAAAATATCTCATTATAATTTTTTAATTATATATTTTTATTTATAAAATAATATATATATATGTTTAATTTATATGGTATTATGGTAAATAGTAATCGATAATCATAATGAAAAAGGACGGTGTAGAAAAATATGATCAAATTCCGGAATCAGAGTATTTAAAAGTGGAATTATACGATATTAAGTATTATTTATTTATTTTTTTTAATATATTTAATTCACAATATTTTTTAACCCATATCTAAATACATAATTCTTAAAAATATTATTTAATTTACATTTCATACATTTAATAATACGAATAAAATAACGTTAAACATTATGCAATTACATTTTATCATCATAAGTTAAAAAATGTATATTAATATTTCATACATATATAGTTATTCAAATGAAAATAAACAATTTCAAAAAGATAATATATTAAATTATAACTTAACCGTATATTTTTGTTGGCATATTTTGACATGTATGTAATAGTAAATCATGTACGACTGTACGTGTACCTACATGTTTCTGTTACAATTATCTACTAAATTATGTCCATATGAGCCTATACTCGTACCTATATTTTTATAATGATTTTTAAAAAAAATCCAATTTTACAAATACATTTTGGAATTTAGAAGGATACGATATTTTATTAATGAAAAATGTTATACCGTTTACTAATACAATATGAAATATTACTATTATTACCTAGTACAATAGTTTTTTCAAAAAAAATTTAAAATTTAATATTTTATAACATGTTTGAAATGGAAATGAAAATTATTATTTTATCTATATTATTTATGTGTTATCGTTATCGTTTATGATCAGTCTTGTAAACAAAACACTCATATAATATATCTAAAAAGGTATTTAAATACAAATAAAAGTTTTTTTAAGCCCGTCAACCGCCAAAACCACCAAAAATAATGAAAAATTGATAATAATAATATCTGGTATGAGAGACTTGAAATTCACATCAAATATTAAGTGTTTTTTATTTATTTTTTTTTTATTTTTAATATTTAAATACTATTATCTATACTTTATTAAAACGTATACTTTACAAGACTGTTTATGATTAATGCTTTACTCATATATTGATTATTGATGTATGTTTTTTTTTTATTATTATTATTATTATTATTATTATTATTATTATAGGCTATTTGTAAGATATTTTAGAAACATAAAAATCTAACGATTTAAAAATATTTAAATGCATTTTAAAAGTTATTTAAAAATAGTCTCGGTGTCAGTAGGTACCACATTTTACTGTTGTGTAATCGTGATATTTATTTATAAAAAATATAATATTTACGATATATGTATAAGAAATATCATCAGTAATAATATGTTTGTTTAGGAAAAACTGTTTAAACATAATTTTAGAATTAAAATACTTATTTTCAAATCGATAGAGACCAACATTTTGGTGTGAATACTATTTCAGTTTTTTACTTTATTAATCAGAAAGTTATTGTACCTAGTTAGAATGTTTATTTTTTTAAACTTTAATATTAGATTTTTTATCACTTAAAGAATCAATTTTAACAGGTTTGCGTAAATATGTTTTTACCGCTGTTTTATCGTTATAGCGTCTTCTTAAAAAAATATGATCAAGTTTTAATAATATATTTATTGTTTATAATAATTAGTTTATATTATAATTAAAAAGTAAATTGTATTATTGATAATTTATGAAGTTTATTTTTGTTTTTCGTAAAAAACATTTTTCTTAAATTTTTTTTCAAAAGAATGAAATTATATGATATTTTAGTCTATAACACCCTAATCATATATTTATTTCTTGAAATTATGAATAAACCCTCAAATATTCTTAGTTTTTCCGATACATTATTTCTTATTGGCAAACTTCAAAATGGTTAGGTTCAAATTGGTAAATTCGAAGACAATTTACACATTTCACTCTTTTAGATCTAGCTCAACCGTTAACAATATACCTAATACCTACTATATTTTTTTGATTCCGAGTAGAAATGCGAACTTGAACTCTTTCAAAAGTTCGTCCGTCGCATAATAACGCGTCGCGATTTTAAAAATGTAGGTACAGAAAATGATTTTTCAAATTTCGATTTCAATATATAATTAAAGGGTAATATTATTTTAATGATCAAAAAGTGCCAAAACTAAATGGGATAGAAGCAAAAGATCTACACGGAACCAATGGCCCTTTCATTATTACATAGACGATTCCGAAAACCACATGAATTCTAATTTAATGTAAACACCGGCCGTTCGACACTTCCCGGCCATTATCAACGAACTTATGTGTGCTTATTTAACACGATGATGAATATTATGTTTATTACCTATATTTTATGTACCATGAAAAAATACATATTTGAAATAATATTATATACACGGCTAACCCATTAACCTACACCTGGTAGCTGGTATATACCTATACAAAACCAATAATGAAAATAAAAATCCATTACGATAATTACATAATTATTATTCACCTTGACACACATAAAATTAAAAACAAACTACGAACGGAAGATAAAAAAACCATATAATATAGCCGTCAGACATATCGACATGAACGTGATATTTTATAGTTTTATCTTAAGCATAACATAATATTATTATGTCAGGTACCTAATCAAACAAATCATAATGTATTTTGGTCATTGTATATGTTTTTTCGATGCCCAGTACAAGCAACATAAGTCAAAAATCGTCATTTTTTATGAAATTTTTTACCTAATACATATTTACCTATATATAAGTACTATAAACATAGTATAAACGTTTAATGCCAAATTCGATTTAATTCCAAATACCTATTGTGCAGATATTCCTAATAATACATAATATATAAATTATATATGTTATCCCATATAAAACTTTTAATTTCCAAAAACACTATTCCGACAACAATGCAACACACCTCTTAATATTTCCTTTTCGGTACTTTATGGTTATTTCAATGTATGTTTTTGTTATTTTCATTCGAATTAGTATTTGTTGAAAATATTCCAATCAAATAATTTGTCCGCGCATTTTTTTTCATTCACGGCAAATCATAGGTATTATTTTCACTAAGATAAATATCGATTTCGTTATTATTCTCGTTACATGAAATTATTATTTCCATTTCAAAAAATGCTCACCAGAATATTTTTCGTTTCTACAAACAATTTTACCAACACTTTAGTTTGTGTAAATATAATATTTTGAAATAACATGATTTAGTTATAATTTTCAATATTAAACAGTCGATAAAAATTTCTGATAAACATGCGAATTACAAATTCACACTCTATTACTTGGTACAACCGTTACAGTATACGCATACTCAATTTCCCGTATCAAATTTGTTCACGATGGACTTTAAAGAGGAAAATCTAAAAGTCTTTATCTTTCAAATTTAGAAATTCATAAATTAATTAATTCAAAAAATTGAATTCCTATATAAAAGTAAAAATAAACACTTATGTATTGTAAAAAAACAATGTATATATAACATCTAGTTTCGACTGTAAGTCATCTTCAGGTAGATTATTCATTTGTAACCTGATAATGACTTGCGGTGGAAACTAGTTACCACGTAAAATCTCTTTTTGAATACTCTTGGCACATATTCTTTTTTTATGTATCATTTTTTACAATATATTATATTCATTTTACTTATATATATATATATATATTGTTATTGTTTTTTATATTGAAACTATTTCCTGGTAGGTACCTGTATACCTATAGATCTGAAAAGAACTATTCTGGAAACTTGAAATGTTTACCGAGTACCTATGTCTTTTACTTATGTAGTTTTTGGGCTATTTTCAAAAACGCATTTAATATAATTATTCTATTAATTAATTTGATTTACTTACAGCTGGCAGCTGTTGCAGATAAAACAAATATACGAATATATTCATTTGTGGAATCTCGTTTATTTTATTGGTAGACACCTAATTATTATTGTATGGCGTTCACCGGAAAACAAGAGAAACGCACAATATATATTTAATCGGAATAATATTGTATTCGTTTTCAATTTAAACGTCATTAATTATGAGTCCGCCTCCGAAATTAACGCTATATCATACTCTTCGAGAATTAATATCGGACTATCTACATTTTTTCTGCAAATAAAAATTCCCTTTATACGAATATCAACTAAAACTAAACAATTTTCTATCAAAAAATGGTGTTTCTACACTCTTACTAAGCACGCATATACAAAAAAAAAAAAAAAAAAAGAAGCAAGTTCGAAAAACCCACTTTGCGCAAGCGTTCTAAATTTCCGGCGGTTTCTAAACACGTTTTAAACAATAAACTATATATATATTTTTTTTTTTTTTTGTTTATAATTTGAGTACTTGTGGATTTTCTAATGATAAAATGAAAATACTCAATTCCACAAAAATATATTTACTTTTATTTAGTAAATACGTATTTCAATAACTATATTATCATCTCCAATACACAATAACGACAAGTAGACTTAAGTTGACTAGCTTACGTCGTTATTGTGTACTGAAGATGACAACATAGTTATTGAAATACGTATTTACCAAATAAAAATAAATATATTTTTGTGGAATTGAGTTTTTTCATTTTATCAATAAACTATAATTCCATAAACGCATATTAAGACAGTCTGTTTAACCTACTTACTACATATTTGAGCCTAAAACTAATAAAACGAATAAAAATCTTAAATGTTGACATTGGTTACCTACCACAACTACGAATAGTGAGGACAGACCGACGTACGGATAAAATTAATTCTAATAAATTCATATACAACTGACGATTTATAAAAAAAAAAAAAAAAAATCAGATATTTTAGCATAGGAGTAAGACTACAATCGGAAATAAATAAAGATATTTTTGAAATTTGATATTATTACTTTAATTTTTACGTATATAAATATGTCGAAAGTAACGCGATTACAACTATAGTTACCTTTTTATTTTGTAACTACATAATATAGTAACGTAACTATTGGTTACTTTTTACAAAAAACTTACCCATAACACTGGTAACTACGAGAACAGACAGACGGTCAAACACGATAATTGGGATATAAACTGATGTCTAAACGTATATGTTTATAAACCATAAAAACTCCAACACTGTAGTTAAACCAATACAATCCTCGCTTTGAGTAGAACTTAAAATATCGAAATTACTGTTTTTACACAATATACTCGCCGTCAAAATCACGATATGTTCAAAAAAAAATTCATTATCAACAATTGATAATTATTATCACTAATCTGTTTTTCAAACAATGTAATATATAATTAAAAATTACTTTAATATTTTAACACAATTAATTGCCGAATATTAATAATATATATTATATAGGTATATTGAAAATTGCGCGTGAAACATATCAGATATTTCGAATTAAAATCCTCATACGGAAGTAAGTACTGTTATGTAGTGGATACACTGTACATTGTAAGTATACAGCGGTATAAAACGTGATTTATCGCGTGAACATCTTTGTTTTGGTTACGAGTTTATTTTATTGTTTGGTGGTCCGCCCACGCGTTTCACGCGGAAAACCGTTTCGCATGATGTTATAATATTTTATTCGGAACCGAAACGACCACCGTGCCTACAATGTGTTTAATATATAATATAAGTATATCATATCCTTATAAACGCATTACCTACCTATTAAATACACCAAAAAAATATTTATATATAATAATGTATTTTTTTATGACCACGTAATGTGCGTAATGTTACATGCGATCGTAATTATTACAAATTGGCTCCGTAACGAATCGGGAAGAGTTTTTTTTTTTTTTTATGGTAGAGAGATTCCAATCGAAACTATGATATACCCAATAAATTATAAATTCTGTTATAAGAACGCCAATTAAATGGTTTTACCGTAAGACACACGCGTTTTTACGTCTCGATAAACGATTTTCAAAAAACAAATACAAAACGCGATATTTTACAGAAATCGAACAAAATCGATCAACGCGATATATATACCTATACTTGGGTACAATGAACGTCTAGTGGTCATTTTTTTTTTTTTTTTTGTAAAACAAACACAATCTTACATTCGAAGGTATATATTATTTAGAAAACAAATTTAATGGAAAGGTCTGCGCGATATCGGGGATGGACAAGAGTCGGAAAAAATTATTGAAATTGAAATTGGATATTTTTAACGAATTTGAAATACTAAACGTACATGTTTTATAGAATTATTCTTATTATTCCCATATTATTCTCAGGTATGAAAAATTTAAATGAATTTTTAAAACATTTTTCAGAACGAAAAATAATGTTTTAATAATGTTTAAGAGATATTATAGGTAATATCGCTACACTATAGTCCCGAAAACATAATGTTTCAAACACATTTTACAAACATAACAATGTTTTTCAAATGTTTTTAAAAAATTATATACGTAATCATTAATTTTTACTCTCATATTTTTTTTTTTTTTTTAATCGAAGTAGTGTTTTATTATTATAGAACAGTGTTTTTTTATGTGATAGAAATATTCGAACATAGTATATAAAAATGAAATCATAAGTACCTATATGAAACCTATTATTTGAAATTTCGTTTAAATTCTGGAATTTAATTAATTTAAAACGATCTACGTTGGTTTTCACGTCATGGTGTAATCGTACGTATAAAATATAATTCTATGTAAACGATTTAATTTCCAAAAATATATTTTATTTGGGAGGGGGAGGGGCTGGCTAAACTCTTTTGCTCATCAACTTTTTTTCTGCGAGATTTATTGACATTATGTACAATTTCTATTGAATGACCCCTTTATACTAAAATTCTGGGAAGGGGCCACTAAAAATCATAATGGGGTGGGGGTTAGTCCCTTAACTGTGCCTACGCTGGTGGTATATTAATACTTAAAGTACTCAAAATACAAGTTTTTGAATAATTTTTTTATAAAGTATTTACGATAGTATTTTATATACCTACATTTTCTTTGTATCGAATACTTTAAGTGTTGAGTTTTTATTAAATTTTTTCAATAAACATTTCTTACTGAACAAATATTATTTTTCGTTTTCACGTTTTTAAAGTAATATGATATTCGTCTGATATATTATATTATAGTTCGAAAAACACTATTTTTCACATTTAGTTCAATATACCTAATTTTTGTTATTAATATTTTTCATTCGAATTTATATTTCTTGAAAATTACGTTTGAAATCCGAATCAAATATATTTATGTATTTATTTTTTTTTTTTATCGTGGCAAATTTTACGAGTATTATTTCTAAAGAAATGAAAATTGATTTTATATTATATAGGTGTTTCTTATGAAATAATTATTTCCATTTCAAATAATGCTCGCTCAGAATATTTTCCACGGTATATTTTTGTTTCTATAAACATTTTTTCAATATTTTAAATCGGGTAAACAGGATATTTTTAAATAATTTAGAAATAATTATAAATTTTACTACCTATTGAACTGTTCATAAAAATTCGAAAATCCTACTCTTTTCACCCCATAATTTTCTAATAATAATGCTTGGAAAATTATTATTAATCAATAATTTATACGCTATATTATACGAGAATAAAATATATACTATTCGTACTGAGCACATTTCGCTCCATTTATCGTAACACACCAATCTTCCTAAGTAAAAGTAATATCTTTTGAATGTTTTCCGGTCAACATTCACGTTATTCTGTTTTAGATGATTTTTTGACACCTTAGGGTCGGTATTACAATAGTAGTTTAAACCCAGTTCAGAGTTTAAACCCAGTTCAAATCAAAAAGTGCGTACCTATTACAATTCACTGAACCTAGTTTAAACCACGGTTTACGTGATCCGCCGATTTCAGTGAGTTAAACCGAGTTCAAAGATGATCTTCAATTTGATTGGTTGTTCATTTATGTTGATAACAGAGATATCAATATTTCTTAATGATTTGAAATTTCAATTTCGTATGAATTTATACAGGGACATTGTGTGTCCCATATATTCCCATAATTATAGTACTTGTATACTGTATCTATTTGTTGGTGACGTAATATTTTCTTTAATGTGTTCTAGAATGAAATATACACTGTTCTTGGATAGACGAAAGCGACTAAAGAATTATTTATCTCTCTACTTTATAAAATGGTTATGTCTCTCAAGAACCGTCTTTCTTTTTCGAGGAAAACCTGTGATTAGTGCTAATTCGATAAACTCTTCATCTCATCCGTCAAGTTTTCATCGTCAGACATCATTTTTACTACCTATACGAATAAATTAAATAAAGTTGTTTTAAAATTTAATTTAATGTAGGAACAATAAAAACGAAACCGACATTGATCATACCACAATCATCACACAATCATTATCAATATATTCACTGTTGTTATCATTCAGCTATTCTATTATCACAGATGATTTTTTTTAAGCCACAGGTTAAACTACGGTTAGGTAACTCTATGATTGTAATACCGACAATAAATTGAACTATGTTCAGTTGATGAACCAAGTCCAACTGAACTCGAGTTAAACCAAGAATTGTAAAACCGACACGGTAAAAATTACTGGAAGAGCGGAATATTTTCCAGGTAGTGTGCGATTTTTTATTGGTTTTTTTTTTTTTTTTTTTTTTTTTTTTCATTTAACGATATCTTCTGAATAATTATTATAGCCGCGGACGTTCAATTTAACATCATTCACTCGCCTACGGCCGTATAAAAAAATCATAATATTATCTTGAAAATCGATCGTTTTTTATTTTATTTTTTCGTTCGTTTGTTTACCATTCGCTCTCTCGCGGTACACTATCATTATCATTATCATTATTATTATCATCATCATTTTTATTGTTGTGTTTATGGCCCGTCATCGTCGTTTATAATGTAGAGCGCCGGTCGTCGGCCTCGCCACCACCGCCGTAGTATGACTTTCACTATTATCCGTTTCGTCCGTTCTCGATTTCTCTCTCTCTCTCTCTCTCTCTCTCTCTCTGTCCCGCAACGATATTTTACATACTCGTATATGCCCTCCCCCTTATCCTACTCACACGCATACATACTATATATTACACGAACACATAACACATAACAAACGAGCAATGTGCGTACATAAATCGTGCGTATAGGTCACAAATATTGTCTAAAATCGTATGGTATACAGGGCGTCACGAGACCCGACCGGAGCCAATTCAGAGACTACATTATACAGATATAAGACGGAACGTTTAATTCTTTTGAGAGAATTTCAAAAAAAAAAAATTTTTCACGGACATTTTCGGAAAACTCTCAACGGTCGTCGAAAATTCGACAATTTTCAATCTCTTGTACCATATTTTTCTCCAGTGAAATACATACTTACCTACTGATTTTCGTTTGATTTAACATAATGATATAGTAATATAATGACCTGTCCCGATTACGTTTTAGGTAGGTCATTACACTCGTTATTATTAAATGAAAATAAGCATTTTAGAAAATAGGTATACATTGAGAGAATATGAGAATAAAAATGTTCGAATTTTCAAAGACCGTTGAAAGTTTTCAGTGGTGAGAAAACATAACGTTTCAAATGAAAATGTTCCTGTTCAATTATTAATAACTCATAGAAAATACAATTTTATAAATCGTACAAACATAATTTAATCTAATTAAAATCCAAAGACCAAATCGCAGTTATGACCTCGTCTGAAATACGACATTTTTATCTGGGAACTTTTCTATCCGTATAATGTGAGCCATTTTGACCCGTGGTGGGAGTCTTTGATAAAAAAATGTCACGTTACCTTTTTTTAACAAGTATGCGTAATATTATATTTGCTAATGGTTTAAAAAGTTAAAAATGAGTTGAAAAATTATAGCAATTTTTAATCAAGTACCTACCCATAACGAGTTACATTTAGGTATTTTTTAGGTACTTTTATATAGGTAATAAACCGCACTAAACGCAATTATGTATTTTTCGGCAAAAAAATATGTTACTTTTTCTCTTTTCAGAAAAACATTATGAATTGGACTACAGGTCACGTACGTTTCTACTGCAGACATGAAAAACACAAATATAATATTACATACCTATTCGAGTAAATGTATTTGAATAGTTTTAAAATATAATTTTTTCGGACAAAAATTGCCGTACAACGTTTTAATTATCTTTATCAATTTGTATTATTGACTTTTGTTATTTATATTTATGGGTCACGAGACATTATAGAAACATCCTGTATACCGACGTGATGTAACGCGTCTTTGGACGTTCGCGCGGTACAGGCGGCCGCGGAAACCTTCGCCATAATAATAATATACATATTTTATTATATACAAACACATGCACATTCGCATAATGATAATATTATATCCTAATAGAATAATGTTGCATGTATACCGAGTGATTCATTTACAAACTTCAAACGGGACGCTTTTTCTCCCGTTTTTTCAAGTGATCGTGAAAACGTGGGCAGAAAATTGACGAAAGACCTTTAGCATATTTACCATTTTCGAACCGGTTTATGAACATTTCGGTAGGAATTATTACGATATTCACATTTTTTTTTTTTTTTATTGTTGTTTCGTTTATTTAATTTTCAAAATATGGCCACCTTAATTTCCACGACGAATTTCTCGTTGATGAACATTTGTTTTTTATAAATAAATTTCAATTTTAAATAGTCAGTGAAGTGTAAAATAGTACAAACGAAAATCTTATCAATTAGAGTGACGGTATATTTATTCGTTCGCCGAGTATAGGATATACTACCTATATATATAGTGGTTGAAGGTATGTCCACGGGAAAGGGGTGTCATATCCCCGCATAGTCTGTTTTAGATTCTAAACGGATCGATGAAGCTTTTGATTGTATAATGATGTTAATTTTTTTTTTTTTTTTTTTTTTTCTGTAAGCGACTTTTCGACTAGCGGGAGTCAAATAGAAGTTTTGGGGTAAAATAGATTTTTGATAGTAAATTCATTCAGAAAGATCGTTGCTTTCAAATTATTCAATATATCCGCCACCAATAGGTGGCTATATCCTGCCTATTCTGCTATAAAGTCCTTTTTTTTACTCCCTCATATATGAAAATGCCGAGCACACCACTGATAGTCAGAATTTATATGACAAATAAATCTCTCCTGAACGATTTGAAAATAACGAGGAAGAACGTTTATTTTCTAAGCCCGCGATTAGTAACTATAGATATGTTTAATAATATGTACTATGTAGGCAGGGCCGACTCGAGGTACAGGCGAGCTCAGCGCTAGCCTAGACCGGCACTCTCGTAGGTACGACATTTTTTGAGAGGTGGATCGATTTACGTCGGAGGAAGTTTATACCATAGGGTGTACAAAAATTCTAAAAAAAATTCATGGATTTTTTGTATTTTAGGAGCGGAGAAATTTTAGATTTTGCCTAGTGCACTGTTTTTACTTGAGCCCGTCCCTGTATGTAGGCGTAAGTATAAAATGTATAATATAGTAGGTATAATATTCTGTATGTATTACACAGTGTTGTGCGAAACGAGAACATTTTTTTCATGGGTTTTATATTTTTTATCACTATTTAAATTTTTTCTTACGATCAACTCATATACGCATATACCTAACTTTTTCTAAGTAAATTGAATTTTTTTTTTTTATGGGGTAGTTGAAGAACACCTTGGATTCTTCTTTAAACACGACACTGAACCCTTTATAAATCATATATAATTTAACATGAATTAGCTTGAAATCGGAATATAATTACTAATAAATACCTAATGTAAAGTGTAATTATGTAAATATATTATAGCATTGTATCGAACCAACGGTTAAAAAATTATTTTATCTCAACTTAAAATACATAATATAAATAATAAATTGTTAGTTGTACACGTCACATTCGTTATAGTGACAATTCATTTATTTTTTTTACTAATTATTAGAAGTATGCTGAAAATTAGGTATAATCTATAATTATGTACTTATATGATAATTTCCGATTTTTGAGAACAGTAAAATTTTACAATAAAATATTCTCCAATAAGGGTGGACTTTTTTACATAATATGTTTGCGTGAAGACGCATAAAAATTGCCCATTTTCGAATAATTTATATTTTGCATTAATTTTCTATTACTAGTGATAATAAATAATTTTATTAAAAAAAAATGTATTATACTATTCAAGATATTCACTCTAATTATATAGGTATAGAGTACCTACCTACATAATATTATACATTTTCAACGGTTAATTTTTGAATTTAGAAATACGTCTTATCGTCATTAAAGTAACGGAAGTTCAGGTAATATAATTTTGGTTAAAAAATGTGTTTTGACTGGATATATACCTTACCTAATATATGTTTTGGATAGGTATTTTTCACTGGATTGAAGGTATGTATATATATATATATATATATATCGGCTATATGTTTTTATGAAGATATGTTTGACTGGTGTGCAGCGTTAAGAGAACGCTACACACCCGTTTTTTAAGAGGTTCTGTGTGTGTCATTTTTTATGAAATGTCCAGAAAAATGAAAATCCCGTTATTTATAAATATTTCAATATATTTTAATAGTAATTTAAAAATAGTCTTGTGCCAATGCCGTTTTTTACAGTTGTATAGCCACGATATTTAAATATGTCTTTTTGGATTGCAAATAAATGATTCCAGATTGATTTTCGAACCATAACACCTATTATATTAATTGTTAATGAAAGCTAAACAATATTTCCGAATGCACCTCCGAGGTTTTTTTTCATCGTTCCAAATACGACGTGAAATATATTGTTTACGAGTGAACAACTTTTTTTTTTTTTTTATATATAGCATATTTAAACAATTACAATTGTTACAATTATTACAATAACAGCAGTTGTTTAAATATAAACACTATCGTTGTCTCTTTTAGAAATTGATTTTTCGAAAAAGTAAAGGCTCCAAGGCGCACTCGAAAATGTTGTTCTCTTTAATTTCAATATGTATGCGATTCGACTCTAAATGTATACTCTGATCAAAATTATTCGCAATCTTAATGAGCGTGATGTTATAACGTATTGTAACCTCAAATAGAATGCGAAAGTCGACTGAGAAAATCAACGTGTTATAAACGAATCGCCCCGTATAATCACGCACGCAGTATTTTATATTAGATAAAACCTACACATAGTATTTATTACTATAATATTATTATGTCCGTCGACAGCATTCCACCGATGATGATGACACGCGAAACGAAGTGATTTTTATTTTTTATTTTTGACTTGTACGTGTATATATAGGCGAATAAGGACGACCATGTAACACCACGACTAAATTACATATAATATATAATATATTATATTGTAGATTTTACTCGTAACAAACGAGTGCACGTGAGCTCGCCCATGTACACGGGAAGACGTAATATGTGCATACCTATATAGGTACCTGGTATACCCATATATGTGTATACCGCGACCTACCCGGTAATAACCAATATAATATCAATTGCAATCGGTATATTATAACGTTATGTACACACATCATATTATGTAGGTATAAAAAAATTAATTATCATTAATTTATATGCGTATACTCGTATATAGGTTATAGCGATAAAACAGATAAATTGTACGTTTCGCAATATGGGTATCGTAAAATATTGATAATTTTTTATTATTACTATCATTTTTTTTTTTTTTCACATAAGGTTTAATTCACAATAATATAAATTATAAAACGATATCCGATGGTAAATACCTATCTGCACGTTACGTCAATAATAATTTGTTAGTAAATTTGTGTACATATCTCGGATATACGACGACCCATGTACATAGTTAAAGACTAAAAATTATGAAATTTTATTAAAATTCCAACATTTTATAAATATTTAAAAGAAATAAATGAAATGTTTTATGCAATATGAACTATGCATTATGGTTCGACATAAAAGTTAATTTTCGAGGTCCATTTACAAACGTATATCTACGCATGAAAAAAAAAATTTCGGGATTGGACGAGATACTATAGAAAAAAAAAGTATCTCGATTCAATACGATAGGTACTTGAAACGTTAATTTTGGGTATTTTGATGATGCATTTAATTTTTAGAAAAAATATAAGATACAATAGTATCGCAATGATACATATTATATACAAAATACAAGATAAGTACCTATACCTACTCTCGAAAATACAAATATTATTTTATAATAAAAATTGTTGTCACTAATTACAACTTTATATATATATATGTATATATAACGTTATATAGACGTTTGTCAAATATTTTTAAATAACCAAAAAAAACAATTTTTATCAATTTTCTAAAAAAAAAAAATTATGTAAAATACAATGGCTTTACTGGAATTTTCGTAAAAATATACTTTGAATAAAATATATTTTTCTATCATTTATATTCCATAAATTTTTCTGTAAATGTTCTAACTTTATAAATATTAGAGAAAAACTAAAAAACTACATCCTTTGGTCATGTTGAATTTTTAAAATATCTTTTTTTGTACCACCCTATTATATATATTATATAATATAAACCTAAGTATTGTTAAATATTTCTCAAAATAATTATTAATACCAAACAATATACTAATATAAATATAGTACATGATCTATAATCATATAAATATAAATAATATTGTTTATAACATATACATATGTGTATGTAGCCGTATATAATAGGTATCAAAATGTTTTATAGGAAAGTGAAATTAATTAAATACACATTATCCTAAAAAATTTAAATAAATATGGCACTTATTACTTACTGTTATATTAAAAATCATTATCTGATTACAATTCTATTCAAAACATTACCCTAGGTAGGAACTGTATAAAAATAATTTTTGGAAATATTTTTTTGAAGATATTTGAAATTTTTAAATATTATAGAATAAAAATAATAGGTACTTATATTTTTAATTATTATATTTTATAGTATTAAATGATCGAGTGCATAAAAACGTATTAGTAAAAAATATTGTAATACGAAGTGTATAATATATAAGTACTAATATTTTACTAATAAAAATTGTTTTATTTTTATAATATATGAAGAAAAAATTTAAAGAAATGTAATTACTGTATATATAATTAGATTTTTGATCATTTGGCATGAAAATATATATGATACTGGAAAAAATTTATCTTGATACAAAATACAAAATACTTTCAGAATAATAATATGTATCAAGATACATGATACAAAATACAAGATACATGTAACTGTGATAGGTACTGCCCAACCCTGTTTATCTATAGACATTAGACAAAGATGAAAAACTAGTTTAAATTAAAATTGTCTATATAATATAAAGATACAAATATATTATAGTTAAAATAAAAATCATCAATAAAGATTGAGTGATCAATTCAATTTCATTTATAGATGAAAAAAATAAAATTTTACTGTAGATCTAAGATTGAAATTCTCATTGTTATATTGTTAATAAAATATAGGTATTATAACGATAGGTATTTTATGCTATTTTTGAATGTATGGAAGAACTTTTAATAATAGAATAGTTTGAATAATAATTTACATTTGAATTTTTATCGATCTTAACAGATATTATTTGAAATCGATAAACCTGGAATCGACATTATTTGGAAACTATATAAATTATATGAAATTCATTAATATGGAAATTATATTTTCCGAATCATCATAACAGGTAACGATTTATCCTTATATTTATATCGATAAATCGTTACCTGAGAACGAAAATGTTTTAAATAAATATATTTTCGAAAATCACTTTTTTACATAGAACGATTTTTATAATTTTTCTGCGTCTATTAATCTTAGAATTTCTTTAATCCGATAATTATTGATAAAGATACAGAATATAATAAAGTTCTAACTCAAACAAAATTAACAGCGAATTTTATCTTTAAAACGTTCTCCTGAACAATTCGTTATTTTGACATAGAACCTTTTCATTCTCAGGTGACGAAATATTGAAATTACATTCTTGAATCCGAATTGTTTGAAAATGATCAATTTAGAACCGATAAAATTGGAATCGGTAAATATGGAAATGATAAATTTAAAACAACACATACCTATATCCCAATACGTATATTATATATACGTAGCAATACGGTATATATATGTCCGAGTGACCACAGATTGAAATGGAATTTCAGGGGGGTTTACGTTGAACTACACATTTCATGAAATAATCTTTTCGAGTCATGTCGTTTGTGTTTTATTTATTATTTTTAAATTTATCGTTTCCTGAAAATTTTAATTCAACTTTATTGATTCAAGATTTATAAATTCATTAAAATTCCAATCATTAAGTCGAACCATTGAAAAACCAGTTAGAAAATACCACTCAGCGAGCGTGCAAAATTCCCGGTTTCTAAACAATAATCCAAAAATATTATAAAACAAAACGAATATTACCTATCTATATCTCCCTATAGTAACCAAATCAACAATGTTCCTTGTCACTATGTAAACATGTAATGAAAATACTATAAAACAAATAGTATTTATCAGATAAATAGATAAATAGACAAAAATAAAGGGTGGTTACATGGGGGGGGGGTAATAGGGGCAATTCCCTCTGTTTACAAAAATATATGGAGTAAAACAGCATAAAAAATAATATTATACAATAATATTATTCTACGTTCAAATATAGTAATTTAATACTGGTTTTTTAATTCATATATAAATAATCGTTTAAAATTATCTTTAAAGATGATATGATAAAATATAAAATATTTATTTATTAAAATGATTCATCCGGATGAATTTATCTTATTATCAGCTGTTCGGGTTGTGTATTTAAAAAAAAAATAAAAAAATTTCGAACACGACGCCATTGTGGATTCTGACAGTTCCTGGGCATGATATACTTCGCGAAAATTCCCGGGAAAATGGGGGTATTCGTGAAAATAGATATTGATAATTTCTAAATAATGGTGTATTTCAATAACATTAAAATATGTTCAAAATATATTTACATTCGGCTTTTTATGAAATGTATATCGTTCGTCATCGTCAATAGTTGAGAAACGAAAAAATCAAATTATAATTATTATTTTGAAATTTTTTTTTAGTAAACAAAAACAATAGTTCCTTAGGTAACAATAATATAATTTCCAACAAAAAGACCTTGTAGTCTTTTTGTCGCAGCGTTATCGAACACCCGTAACTACTTTAAACGATAGTCTTTGGTATTTCCGGCAAATCCCGTTCCCGCACAATTTTCGGAAATTCCCGGGAACGTTCCCGGTTCTGGGAAGACATTTCCCCGGAAATACCAATGACTGCCAACTCTCTGACCACGATTGACTGATTGATATCGTTCCCGGTGTGCATTCCCCTTCAAAAAGTCATCTCCTACAGTGTACATAAAACCGGATCCTGGATACCAGTGAGATTTATTTTATAAAAGGTCCAAGAGAATGATCCTAAAAATTATCCCTCGATTCCTGTTGCAGTACTGTAGTTTTAAGGTTAAACAGTGGGATTATTTGACGGTAAAGTCGTTATTGAATATAGTTGTATTATCGGAGAAATTATTTGTATGCTACGAAATAATGTTTACGAAATTTAGTCACGTTTGTTTAGTTAATCATGATGACAACAAACATATGTGCTTATAGACGTTTAGTATATAGGTAGATAGGTACTAAATTAATATTATGACGACATGACGTGGTTCAAAATTGTTTAAAAGACATTAAAAAACATTAAAAAAGTCACGCGTTGTCGGAAAATTTGGTCACGTTTGTTATACATGCCAACTTATTGAGTTAATCGCATTTATTTATTTTATCACCATGAATCACGATAACGAGAGTCATGGTAATAAATAACAGAATACCTGTAACCTAAATAGATAGTAATTATTATTATTATCAATGTCGGCGCTAAGAAATATTTTTGGGAGATCATCGGAGTAATACTTTTCCGAATTTTACCAACTAATTGCCCGAATGACTTTAGTTTCACCTACCTATATTCCCAAAAATGCTAAATAGCAAAAAAAAAAAGTCATATAATTTTTTACTGATAGAGGGGTCGGCATCCTCTTTAAAACTACCTTTACCGCACCGGCCCTGATTATTATCATTTATCAGTTGTTATTATTATTTACTAATTTTAAGTAGTCATTTTTGTTCTTTGCACTACATTTTTGGAATATTTAAATTTAAACATATATTCAGTAAATAACGTTTTATAAACGAGTCTGAATAATTCCTGCATTTATGTTATACTCGTATGGTAAATAATATATCTGCAGGGCGTCAACGAGATGAAAATGAAAATTTGTGTTAATGAACAAGTTGCATTTTTTTTTTTTTTTGGTACTTACTTTTAACTCGAATAGTTACTTTCGTTATGTATAACTGTTTCTGCAACTGTAATTAAGTTAATTTTATATAATAATATAAATTATAAATTTAGTTAAATTGAAAATACAATTTTGTTAAAATTTTGATATATTATATAATTATTTATACAACTTTTTTTTAATAAATTAAAATTATAGTGTCATAATTAGCTTAACTTTAACTAGTTAATTGTATTACTAACTTTATTATTTTTTGGATATAATATGCAGAAAAACAAGAATACGTTGATTTTAGAGCGATTAATTTTTTTTTTTTTAAACATTTCACCGTATATAATAAAATATAAATAACATTTTATTAAGATCTTTTTTTTTTTGTTACTAAAAAATAAACGTACGAATATAAAATGTTACGCATTAAAAAATACATAATAGTAACGCAAAAGTAATTTAGCACTTTTTTATTGCATGCAAATTACATATATTTTATTTTTCAATCCTAACGTCATTTTTTAATAACGAAAAAAACTGATTTGGTTACCTTTTTAATCCCAACACGGAATATTATTTTATACAGAATTTTTATAATTTTACGAGACAATAATCTTGCCTATAAATTATAAACAGTAATTAAGATGTGATACCCGTATTTGCTGTTTCCATCTAACCAATTTAATTTTGTGAAGAAATATAACTATTTTTTAATCTTATTCATTTGAATAAATATATTTTTAAAATTAAAATTATGGAAAATGGACAACGCTACAGCATAGATAATGATCTCATCTATAAATATAGTAATAGATCAATTTACTCTAAACTTAAAAATGATAAAAATAATGGACGTAAATTTCATAATATATTATAAAGTTGGCTAGACGGAGACAGCAAATGTGGGTATCACGTCCTCTTAAGTTGGGTGATCATACCGTTTTCAACAATGCGTCCCATTGTTCCGAAAAACTTCCAACGACGTCTATTGTCCTTTTTTTTTATGGAAATTTAAATATCCATTTGATTATGCCAATTAGTAAGAAATTAAGAAGAAAAAAATCAAAATAAGGTTTGCGCATTTTCAATAAAATTTTCTATTTTTGCTTATTTGCCACTATTCAGTTTTTTTTTTTATATATATATATATCCATAGTCTATTATTTTATAGTAGTCATATTTTATGGTACGAGGGAGGGGGGGGGGTAAAAAATGTTTAAAATTTTCTAAATATGGTAACCCTAAGTAAGTTAACGTTTATTCTGCCCGAACGAGAAGGATTGTCAGAATAAATTAAAAATGTATCGTGTGAATATAATAATATGTGTTTATCGGTAAATTTTTCAATCGGCAACCGTTATTTGTAAACTTATAGTAAAATTATTAAAATGTTTAATAGAAAAATAATATTATACTATAATGTTGTTTTTTTTTTTATTTTTTTTTTTTTCTGGCCATGTATCTAATTTTATACATTCCTGTAATCATTTTTGAAAGGACGTTTTTCGTGGTCATACTATTCATGGTCAATTTTTAACACTGATGGGTCACTGTAAACGAACTACAGAATCGGATCGGATCCAACGAGCAACGCGAGTTCATATAATGTAATCACTTCGGACCGGGTCACTCCAAGGTCGACCGCGTAAATCGTAGTGATTTTGAAATATTCTCGATTAATACACCACTAGATGTTCGTGTATTATATCACATAATATATGTACATTTATATACCGAGACAAGAGTGGATTATAAAAAGTATCGTAAAACCACTATTGTACATTTGAAAAAACTATTGAAATTTTCAAAAATCTTATAAAATATATAGGAAGGTATTGGTATACAGGGAAATTCTATAAATATATACACAGATTGCGTTAATTTAAAATTCTGTGTGAAATTTTAATTAAAAAATTTCAGAATATAAATTTGGGAATTCCATATCACAAAATCGCGGTCTACAATCGTATAGTTTTTTGGGTAAAGAAAATTAATATTTCGGCAAATCCTGCACAACAGGGTTAAATACGTGCGTAAATAATATTCATGGCTTCTTTATTGCAAAATAAATAATTGTTAAAATATATGCACATTTTAATAAAGCTGGACTTTTAATTGGAGAATTTAAATATTATTATTTTACGCCACAGTACTGTGGCGTAAAATAAACAATAATATTTTTAGGGAGTTCAAAAAAAAAAATGAAAATATTTGTCCACTGGATACGTATTTTATTGTGTTACTTGAAAAATAAAACCCACTTAACTCGGCGAAAACTGGTTAAAAATATTACATTTATTTGTTAACAACCTTTTTTAATTTATAAAACACAAAACTACGAATATTATATATTTTTGTTTCGGAATTTTGAATAATATAGTTTATACTCTATAGTCTATACGGAACAGTTCCATCTCTTTCCTCTCTAGTAAAATTTGGAAAGGCCATGCCCCCCTTGATATTTTGGAAATTAATGTTTAAAATTTATATTATCTTGTATACATTTGTGATTTTTAGCAATTATCTAATGTTGAATCGGATAGGACATAATTGAAATATTTAATTCTAAAAATAATTTTCAACGAATTTAGTAGTATTATTTTCTGATTTATACCTAAATAATTTTCTATTATTTTTGATCATTTTCCTTTTTTCTCAATTTGTTTGTAAATTACTGAAAATTGGTAAAAAAAAAATGTTATCACGTGAATATTATGTTACAATAAATATTTGGTGCACAATTCAAATGTATGATTCATAATGATAATTTTGGGTAGGTATATATAGTTTTGACTTACGCTTACATATCCTCTTTAAATTTGCTCTATAGGTAGATACATTATTTGTAAAACCAAGAGATCCCTCTTTCCGCTCAGAATTTATAATATTGATGAATTCGTTTTATAATTTTTATAAATTTAAAATCTTATTTATTTTGATTGAGTTATTTTTATAAATCGTTTGCAATCTTTTAAGACTTTTTTTAAACTCTTTTTTTTTATATACCCACCTTTTAATCTAAAAGTGGCTTATGAGTATGTATAATCTATGATTATACGCACATTAGATGTTTCTATAAAATTTCAAGATGTTATGTTTCTTCATGATATAACGATATAGAGATTATAGAGATAATACAAAACTAAAAGAAATGTTTACCTTGTTTATAGTCGGAATTTTTCTTGGGAGGCGGAGGTTAGTAAAATTAATTAATTTTATCCCTCCCCCCTATAAAAAAAAGTCTCAAGTTACACCTACGGGTCGTAAACTGCTATTTGGTTAATACCTAAAGGTTTAGCGACAATATACTAAGGTCCGGTTCTCCAATCGTCAACCTATTGGCCAGATAACTATATTCGTCGAATATATTTATTCGGGGAATAAAGTGATGAGTTTTTTTACTGCAAAAGTTATACTCTAAATAAAGGTGGTATTAATAGTAAACTATTCGTCGATATTATTTACTTTTCAGTTTAAAAACGGGGATTCTGTTAAATCGTTAATTTGTCGAACAAACTGTGATTGCGAACAAATATTGCCGAATAACATTATTCGGCGAATACCTAAACAAATAACGTTGTCCATTCGTCCTCGCGTCTTTCGAATAATTCGTGTTATCCGGCGAATAAGTTAGATCGAAAAACCGGGCACGAATCGTATTTATATACTGGGGCCATATAATAGCATAAGTAAATAGGCATGTCAGCTATAATTCCATTTTCGCTATCACTATCCCCAGGCATGGAATGAACGATAACAATATCATGGATGAAAAGGTCTTGATATCTTAATAATAATATATATATATATATGTACAAAGGTGAAACATGTCTTGAACAAACAAAATGATAATGCAAGTGTTGTATTAACAGATATTTTAATTCATGACGATATTACGATAAATTTAAATGAAGCCGGAAACAATTTTTCCATGAATTTTCTGCGCCGTGTTATCTAACAGACATGCCCGTTCGCTTATTCCATGGCTGGGGCTGTACACGGCGTTTTTCCGTCCGCGATTTGCACGCGCTGCGGAAAAACGCGGCCGGACGTCAAAGTGATAAAATCGCAAACGCCGCATACAGTTGTAAGGGCAACGATTTTTAATTTAATATAAATTAAATTATTGTTTTTATACTGTTATTATATTATATCTGCCTACGTGTAGTGTATGTTATAAAATTATTAATACTCGCAGTTATTGTACTTCATAATATGGTAGGTACCGACTATATTTTATTATATTACACAAATATACGTATATTAACATTTCGACGACGCGTATTCTGAGCTTATAAATATTGTATTTGGGTTTTTGTAATACGTTGTGAATAATTTTGCAAACGGCCCCGGCCTAAACTAAACGTATTCGAAGAAAATATATACGTGGGGTTTTCCGCGGTCGATATTTTTCAAAACGCCCGCCCCGACGTAACATTAGACGGCGTTTTCGCGATTAGCCGAATGCAATTTGGTTACTGAATTCCGTAAACAATCAGTTTTGGTTATACCTAAACATAATTGATAACCGATCGAGTGGAATGGGATTATTGTGTTCGGTCGTAGACATAAGACAAAATAACATAACCCGGTTAATGGCCGAAAACACGCCTATTATATTATTATGGGATTAAGGCGCCTTTACACTCTATCGTGTCGTCCATAAATTCATGAATGGTATCTATAGATTTGTAGTGAATGTAACCGCGTAACCTTTCATACTATCATATCAGTGCGGTACGTTGATAATGATAATAGTTGGCGAAAAAATAAAAACTCGTGTTGTAGGCAAAAAACGAAGTCATTTTTAAATTTTTTTACATATTACACAATAATATTGCAATATATTACATAATAATATAGACTCGAGTAGTCGACATAGAAAAAGTAAATATAATAGTCGAGTATAGAATTTAAGGTGGAGGAACGACGTCTTTATATCCGGCCCGGATCGTCTTTCGTCATTTTTATCAACAAAAGTTTCACTACAATTTACTTCAAATATAGTAAAAGTAGCTAGGTAAATAATCGTACCTTGGAGAAATTCAATATATTAAACTTAGATATCACCTAGTTCTTATCACAGACATAATATATATATATATATATGTATTAATGGATTTATTTCAAGTAATAATAAAAAATACAACTTTATATCTGGCCCGCGATAAATTTTAAGTACCGAAATTCGGCCCTCTAGTTACTTTGAGCATCCCTGACGTATAGGTACCATATTGTAACCGGACGACGGGCAAAGTTCGAAGAAATTTCCACTCCACGGTAACCACCTAACGTTTGGTAACACGAACGAACATAAACGTGACCAACGTACCCACCGATGAGACGGCTGGATTTTCGACACGACGTCTTAAATATAATTATGGACGACCCGGAGTGGACACGTGTAAAGGCGCCTTTGCGGGACGAGAAAAAAAAAAAAAAGTAGGTATCACCGCCTGTTCGTTTACCTGTTGCTCCGGTCGGCAGTGGCCGCGTTGCCGGCGGGAAAACGGGCGCAGCGGGCCGTCACCATGGTGCGCACGCGGGCGGCTCGGCTACTGCAGTTGGCGTTCGCCGCGAATCGGTTCCGCGAATCGGTTCACTGTTGGCCCCGGTATGCCGTACGCTATAAACGATAAGACGCGGTGCGCGGAGCGTGTTGGTCGGTTCTGGACGCCGGCGCGCTGGACTGCTGGAACGACTGTGCCGGGCTATACACACGGCCGCCAAACCGTCGCTGCCTGTACCTGCTCCTCCTCCTCCTCCTCCTGCTCCTGTTCCGCGCGACCGGCGATATCGGCGTAGACGAGGAGTGGGACCGGCGCGCGATAACGTTATCACTGTTGTTTATGTGGTGTTGGCGATTAAACGTCGTCGACGATACAATGCTGCCGTACACTGCAGCATAATATTGTGTCGGTACCTATACGTGTGTACGGTCAGGAGGAAGAGACGGTTAGGAGGTACACCGTGTAGGTGGTGGTACCCTCGATGATGCAATTGGCGGCGCGGCGGAAGGTCCGAAGAAGTCGTGCGTGTACTCCCGTGGGGAAACGTGGGGGGACCGGCGACGAGACCGCGGCGGTGTGGGTAACAATAATAATTCGTCGTAAGATACGTATACAATATTATATATATATATATATATATAGGTATACCTACCTAATGTTATTATGTGCAGCTGCGACTACTAAAAAGTGAAGCGAAAAAAAAAAAAAAAAAAAAAAAAAAAAAATATTTAGCGGCGGTTATAGTTATAATATGGTATACTACACGTGTGGTATACGTGTATACAGTATATTATTATCACGCGGAGAGGGACGGTGACCGCGGTCGCGTTACCGATGGAGTAATAGGCGGCGGCGGTGTTACGCTGCAGAGACGGGTTTCCGCGGCAGCCGCGGAGGCATGTGTACCGCATGGCCGTGGTGGAAAGGAGGTGGTTGGTGGTGGCGGTTACCGCGAACGCGGTTACATCACGATAGGTACTACCAGTGTAATATTGTATATCTATACGTCCTCTATAGGTACCGACCGGTCACGAGAGCACGAGTACCATACTCTGCGTGTATACCATAATAATGGGTAGACGGACCGGTAGGTACATAACATTATAACATTATATAGGTATAGGTAATATGAACTTCATCGTGTGTTTTCGTAGATAATCGCGTGTTTGTAGTGGCCGTTTTATAAACGAGGAAATTGTAAAAGTGGGTGGTCGGAATGTCGGTAGGTACACCTGTACACAGTCAGTGAGGTATTGGTAAAAAAAAAAAAAATTCGCGAATAGGTATAAATAAATGTAGGTTCCAAAAAAAAAAAAAAAAAAATTCTCGTTTCGCTCGAAAATCATTCAACCTCCGTTTCAAACGTACCTACAGCTTTTAGACTCTATTTTATTACACATATTTACATTCTGAGCGGATATTAATTTTTTACAATGTTACGTTTATTTATTTATTTTTTTTCTATTATAGCAATCCATTGAAAGAAAAGAGTCGAGTACGCATTTTGGGGCAAAGAGGTTGTTCGATGGAAAATGCATTCTAGATGGTATCTACTTTAAAAAGGTAATTTTTCAATTTTTCCAGTAGATTTCTTATGCGTATAAAGAAAACTTACCGAAAATGACCGAATTTGTTTATAAATTGAAAAGTTATACTATAACACTATATATATATAAATATTATAGTATAGACATGGTTGGAATATCAAAAATTTTCATAACAACAATTTTACTTGTTGACCATTTTTCAGTAATTTTTATATCATTTTGAAGTATGATATTTTTATGCGTGTATATTGTATACGCTTTTTGGATAAGAGTCGTGTAGGATTTTTCTGTTAACATTTTTAATATGGTTAATTTTCAAAAAATCATTTATTCGGTGTAGTTTATAATAATCTTTAAATAGTTGTAAATATTATTTATATTTTTTGTATAAGGTATACGGAATATATACGGCCCGCGTATCATCAATTTGCCATAAGCTATACACCAAAAATACCAAAAATAGCGTATACATCGAATTTGTAATGTGTGGTAGTGGTATTGTTATCCTATAATAGTCAATACTCTGTAGTGTATATCTGTGTATGTACTGAATACTCGCGTGTCTCAAAATTAGTTATCAATGTAATCAGTGGCGGATCTAGGGGCGGGAGGATAGGATGTCAGCTGATCCACAGTTAATATTTGCTAGTCAAATTTGGCATCTTTTAAAGGCTCAAATATATTTGCTTGAAAGGATATGAAATACGACAAGGCCTATTGAATAATGTTAAATTTATTCAAATAAAAATAATAAAATTCGTAACATTTCCGAGGTACTTTACAATTGGACACCGAAGGTTTGGGGGCTTTCTCCCAACAAAAAGCGAACCTTCTCGGTCTTAATATGCATAGTATAAAATGCTAACTCCAAATACCGTATTTTCCATGAAAAAACAATAGGTACTATTTATTATTTAATACCTAACCTAACCCGTTTTCGCGAACGCTTGTTGCAGCGTATTCCTTTACTTTACCGTTTTTAATCTATTCTCCGGTCGTTTTGAGATTTTCACGCGTTTCGTTCGTTCACGTTCTCGCCTTTTCTCCGAACTTTTAACGATAAGAAAAAAAAAGCATTTTCCAACTCGCCATCCGTCCGTACTCCGTTATCACTCAAAGTTTTCCTGTGCTGTCGTATTATCGCCCCGAACTTCCAAAATCAGCTCAGACGTCGGATTTGAGTTTCCTGGACGTTTTATCGCCCGATTATCGCCTTTGTTTACCGATAATTCCGGACTCGTATAGGAAATTTTTGCGATTTTTTTCAGAAAAATGAAAATTGTGTAATTAAAAACTGTTTTAACACATTTTAAAAGTAGTCTATAAATAATGCCGTATCCATACTACAATTTTTTCCTAATACATTTTTGTGTAATTACGATATTCGTTCAAAAACTACTTTTGGCTTTCTGATCACAGTTTGACAAAAAATTATCCTAAAAGTTAAATAATAGCACTACATAAAAGACTAATAACTGGACTAAGTTATTTTTTTCCTTTAACTGGCCAATCTTTGATACTATATATTATATATTATATATATTATGTTTTCTATATATTGATACTTATCATTGATCTTATATTTATTAATATTTTAATAGTTACCTTATACACAAAAATATTATAATAAAAATATATATTATATATATGTAACTTACATATACTATAAATACAAATAAATAAATAATGGTTACAAATCTAACTCGATTACGTATTTCAGTTAGACGCATGTAACAATGTAACAAAGTTACTACCTACATAGTACATTATAGTTAGTACCTATACCTATTACTGTGTCACGAAAATCTGACAATAACAATTTAATTTTTGTTCTGTTGTATATTTTTAAGTTGTTTTTTTTGTAATAATTTCTAAAACTCTGCGCTACAATTCTTATATTTTAGATGTGTTTTTTTTTTTTATATAACCCAAGCCACTTTATAAATAAATTTTTAAAAAATATGTTGGTGTTTAAAACTATTAATTAGGTTATAGCATTAATTTTTAAACAATTATTAAAGTTTGTTAAAATTCAAATTTATTTCTTGCTAATCAACATTACAGCGATACAAAAAATTATAATAACCTAAAAATGTATAAAATGATTAAATCGATAAAAATATTATGACACTAAGAATGATATTTTTTCATGGAAAAAATCAATTTATGTTATTTAGTACCAAGTGGCTATTTATGAAAATAATTGAAATTGTAGTAAACTTCTAAAAACTATAGAAAATCGACGACTTAAAAATAATAAACATTTCTATCGCTAAAATGTTTTTTTTTAATTATATTAGATTATAAAAAAAAAAAAATTTTAATAAACAATTTTAGTTTTTATATTTTTAGTTGTCAAATAATATAATAAAATATAAGAATTGTAACGCAGAGTTCTAGTAATATTATTGCAAGAAAAAAAAAGACCTTAAAAATAATGAACAGAACAAAAGTTATTGCATTTGTCAGATCTTCGTCAAAAAGCCTGTAGAACTCGTGTTCTAAAAAAAAAAATTTAGATATTTATGTATATCAACTTTCACAATAACTGTATATATATATATCGGTATAAAATTGCGTGCGACGACCGAAATAATGATTAGGTAGGTATACCTATATATAGCGATAGTGCCTCATTGTTTTCTACAAATTATTATCGAACGGAATATCTTGATTTTTATTTATACTTTTCCTACAACGATTATACAACTAAAATATATTTATAATCGTCGTGATGAAAATTTCAATGATTATTTTACCTCCTATTTTGGGCTATTTACATTTTGCAATATCTTTTCTCTTTTTTATTTTTAATGTAGATTAGTAAGTATAATATATGTATATAGGTATATAGATGGGTACAGTGGTGGAATTGGGGAGGAACGCAGGGGAACGGAGCTACTCTTCATTTTTTTTTTTCATGTCAAACAGCGTACCCCTTTATTTATTTATCGAGAAACGCAGCGTCCGTTTTAATTTTTTTACATTTTTTAAAAATGTCAAATTTTTCTGGAAAAAATAATGAAATCACAAAAACGAATGTTTTTGTCCTTATCGCATAATAGGTTTTCGATTAAAATCGCGATATACAATTTTAAATATTTGATCTAATTCAATCATATTGGATAATCTTCATTATCCGTGACTAAAGCCTATAAAGATATGGTAAAATCTTGACGAAATCAATGCGACACCCATAAATTTCTGTTATGTATTAGGTATTTGTTTATTTTTAATTGTATTATTGGAATGGCGATTCTACCATTCTACTTCTACCACTGATCACTATGTTTTGGATTTTCCGTTGTCGATTTTATTCGCATTTTAGTTTAGGTAAAATGAGTTTAATGGGACTAAAAGCATTCTGATATGAAATTCATTGTAGTTGACACTTTACAGAAGTCAATTTTTGATTTTCCCAGTAAGTAGTTTTCTCAAGTGAACAGGAAATCTATGTCAAAAATGACCGAAAATTATTATAAATCAGAACGTAAGAACACAAATTATATTAAAATCCGATAATAATATCTATAATAATATGAGAAACTTGAAATGTGCACATTATTTACAGTATAGTGCTGATAAATTGACGTATTAACGTGTAATTAACAAAATACAATTATCAAAACTTTTTGATCACTTAACAGTAATTTATAAAAAAAATGTGTTAACAAATTATAAAAAAACTACATTTTGGACTACATTTACATGCTTCCTCGATAATTCATTTAAACGGTATAAATTTTCAATTAACTATATGCTTTCTCGAAAATATGTAACCCAACGTTAGTGTTAAAAAAAATGTATTTTTATATTCATTTGTTATTCAATAATCTAAAAAAAATTTTAAAAAATGTTCCCCGGTTGAGAAACTTTGGATAGGGCGTGTGGGGGACGAAGTCCTCCACCGCATACTTTTTCTCCTGCAATATGTCTCGAAATGCTGATTTTTAACTAAGGGCCAGAGTCCGTCCTTTTCTAATTCAACCACTGCAACTGGGTAGGTATACTTATAGGTATGTACTAAACTATTGTATAACACAACATTGTTTGAAATTAAGCGAAGACTTGAGAAATTAATTAATTAACAGATTAAAATGCAAGCTTAATCATGTAATACAATATACCTACGCTATTCCAATAATATTATCTAAAAAGTCATCCAAATACAGATGGAAATTAATTGGTCCATCGTCACTCGGATAGTACCTATATTAGTATTTTTAATTTAAAATATTTAATATTATATAGTATAATATATGCTCGTATTATATTACTGAAAACTATACATTATTATTTTGTACATAATTTCTAGTATAAATAGTTTTAGAATTTAGGAGGACGGGTTATATACATGTATTTTAACGGCATTAAACACGTTCACGCTTTCTAAGTATAGCTTCTCTCCTAGTTATCGTATAGGTTCAAAATTAAACGGAATATGACAGACGAGAATATTTACTACGACCGAGCATAGAGTTTTTTTTTAACTAAAACGTATTTATTTCAATTTGAAAATTTGACCTTTTTTTATCACAATACCTCAAAATATTCATTTTTTGAAAAAAATAACTAAGCTCGACTATATTGAAAATAAGGTATTGTTAAATAAATGTATTTATTTCTCTTTTTTATGAAGAATTTTGATCAAAATAAAAACAAAAATTAGAAAGTCACAATAAGTAGTTTTTAAATAAATGTTGTGATTACATCACGACAATAAAAGTTGTACAGATATGAGACTATTTTTAGATTACTTTTAAAATGTATTTTTATATTCTTTTATCTGTTGAGTTTTCATTATTAAAAACACATCTTGAAAATTACATACACAGATCCCTTGAAAATGGATGGTAATAGCTTCCTCTCAATACTATTGTACTGTACCTAAATATAGTTTTATCATGATAAAGCAACAATGGCATTATTTACTGTTTTTTGATGTTTTTTTGATTTTTGATGAAAAATATTATTATGTTTGTTTTTCTTATATATTCGTATAAAGTTGTTTCCGTTCGATATAGACTATAAATTTCTAGTTTCATATAAGGCAAGAATCATCATTATATCTGAAGTGAAACATGCGGTAGGACGTAAAAGATCAGCATCCAAATAACCCACCGTGCAGCAAAGTGATAGTACCAAATGTTTAAAAAAATGTATCGATCTTTTTTTCTATACATTTAATTACATTAAAATTAAAATTAACTAATTGTAATAGTATATTTTATTTATGATAATTCAATTATTTTCTATTCAAAATAAATTTAAACTTAAACAAGGGTAATATACTAATATATTTAAAGTAGATTATATTATGAAAGATACATATTTTAGATTCTGAGAGAAGCGAGAAATATATTGGTTTTACGATGATGTGTTTTTTTTTATGTCTGTGTACAAAATTTGTACCAGAAGGGGTACTACAATTTTTTAAAAGCTTACCCAGTTTCCGGCAGCGAATTTCATCTAGTTGGTACTTTAAAGAGGTCATTTTTAGATTTTTTTTAATTTTTTCGATAAACACCTAAGAAAATGCTATCAAAAATTTAAAATACAAATATAAAAACACGATTGTGTTAAAATTCTTTATAACTCCGAGAATATTAATGCTAGAGCCATGAAATGTTCACCGCAAACGTATACCTATACGTAAACTATTAATACAAACAATTTTTCAAAAATGTTTACATATTTTTAAGATATTTTTAGCAATATGCAAATTTGAAAGATTTAATTCATAATAGGCTAGACTTTAGTTTTTAAGATCTGAAAATTGTATACATAAAACGTTAAAATTATGCCATTCTATAGCTATACACAAAAAAATATAAAAATAAGTCCAAACAATAATTTTAAATAGCTATTTCATGTTTTTCGATAATACGTAGGTATTATTTTGGTATGAAATGCGTTCGAATTTCGGAGAAATAATGGATCTATAAACTTGAAATTTTTACCAAAAACGTATGTACCTACGTACATTATGAAGGCAAATTTTTCAAAATGTTTTAGATTGTTAATAGCAATTTTAAATTTTGAGTCATTTAGTTCATAGTAGGTACCTATACCCACTAAACATTGAACTAAACTACCATTGATAAAAATGCTAGATTACGCTAAATGATCTCAAATCTAAAATAATTTCATCTTGTAATAATAAACGTAATACTATAATATTCTTATCGTATGTCTAAATGGTGTATATTACTTACCGGTCTATACTTTACAACAGCTTTTACCTCCAAAATACAAAAAAAAATTTTGTAAAAATCATCAAATAGGTAGGAATTTTTTGGTTATATATTCTAACAATCTCAACATTGAACTGAATATGAAGCAGGCTATTGTCCGAGTTATATCAAAGGATAAAAATAAACTATTGGTTTAACCACGAACTAAGATAAAGTAAGTCAAATAATAACAGAATATTTTACTTACATATTCTTTGGAATAACGACCATTCCAATAATATTGATAATATTCATAAGCACAATCATAGTCATAAATTATAATGTACGTTTACATTAAATTTGAACACTTTTCAAAGGCATATTCACAGAATACACAATCTGTGGTATATTATGCTATAGATAATGCTAAAAATGGCTAATAAAGCCAAGTGGTGTAATAAATAATGCTCGAATAGAAACCATAATATGCTAAATGGATTTTTTTTTTTAAAGCAAACGTAAATTCAATAATGCTAGATCTAGCTATAAACAAACTAAAATAACAACACTGAATTTATATGCCGTCTCTGCCTGCATTCTGGTGGAGAATAATAATTGAACCTTCCTATTCGGGATAGCTTTTATCATGACAAAATAAACAGGTATGCTGTCAACTTTGTGATACGCAAGTACCGCCATATTGCTTTTCTCCAAATGTTATCAATGTTCTTTTCTCGGTAGACCGGTGCATGATTTAAGATAGTATGTGTGATAATTACATTGTTTTCGTTATGTGTTGAGCGTTATTGTGGCAATTGTCTTCAATAATCTTTTATTTATGTAGTTAAGAGTAAGTATAAAGTTTAATTCTTAAATCAATATTTTTACAGCACATTAATTATTATTTTTAATTACCTAACTATAACATAATTATACAGTGAAATTAATATAATAATTTTTATTATAACGTACCGGATTCAAATTCACGGTTTGTATGTTTGAACCTTTTTTCATTTGTTCTAGCCATTTCTCACGCATCTTTAGGAAATTTACGTAAATGTATTTTGGAATTATTTACAATACCTTTACGTCTATTTCCACTTAAACAACCACTAAACACACAGAGTGACATATTTATTCGAATTAAAGATTAATTAACAAATTATAAGATACGGTTAAAAGTGAATTAAATTTTTTTTTTATGCTTCCAAAAAACAAAAAAGGTGGCAATAAGATAAAAATAAGATAACAAAAATCATGATAATCGTAGATACTGAGATGATGATAAGCGGGGAAAAGCGTCCACCATGATTGCGCGGGTTGAACAAAAACATGTAAGTTGCTGTCATACCTGTTTATTTTGTCATGATACATAGTACCGTCTGAGGTAGGCCAAGGAGTAGAGAAACATAGTAACCAGATAAAAAGATAAAAATTCTCTAACTATTATTGTATTGGCTAAACTGTGCTATTTGCTAAACTGTATGTAAAACATGATATATTTATTGTCTATGATATTATCTCATTAAAATGAAAATTCTTATAAACGTATGATATTTTTACTAAATCTTAAAGCATTTTCAATAGATTGTAAATTTGAAAAATGAATATTAATCGAAAAACACAAACACACATAGCAAAATGAAAATATTTCGTACTGAATAGTGAAATGTGAAAAATGTAAATACGGTCCTCACCGGCATCACGCACGTTCTGAATACTGATAATAAGTAATAATGATATGTCTTTATAGTTTCTCCAGATAAATTTTATATGATAACTTTATATGGAAATATTTATCTTTTTATCTGGTTATTATGTTTCTCTACCTTTTGACCTGCATCACGTATGAAGTATTATGGCACCCCCTGGTGCATATTCCTTCATTACATTACTATAATAAGTTCACGATATATTTGTACCTGAAGACTAGTCATAAGCGGGCTGGATATCTTTCTACCGTTAAAAAATTCAATTTTATTAATAAACTGAAAAAACTTGGCCATCAGTGCATAAGTGAATGCTATGCACAACCATACTTCGATCGTGAACGTCATCCACAGGATTTGCATTTTGGATAATGGGTCGGCTCTGGGCACGACAAAACATATGTAATCTAAGCCATTTGTGTTGCTGTACCTGTACGCCTTGTCAGTCATCGGGTCATCCAGGAAACGACTGTTAAATGACACATCTGCATGGCCGTTGACTACTTCAGCTAGTACGCCAGTGTACGTGCCATTTAACAAACTAAAATTTCAATTTTCAAATAGAATTTTCAAGAATTTATTTTTATTTTTAATATTAATAGAAAACACATAAGTTTTTTTTTTATTTAAAAATTGAGTCGATAAATGCATTATTTAATGAGTCATGTAGGATTTCTATGTAATGAAAATTCAATACTGGAATAATTGTATTTATTCACTTATTATTTGTAGTATGGATAGAAATACGAGGATAGGTTTAGAAATAATTTTATTGGATAAATTCTGTATAGTGTATACATTATAACGTAGGTTTTGTATAGGATTTTATTAGATTTTAAGATAAATGAAAGTCAAAATAATTTAATGTATTTAAAAATATTTAAAAAGTAATTTAAAAATAGACCTGAGTCAATACTATTTTTAATTATTGTGTAATCACGATATTTGTTTAAAAAAAAAAAACATATTTACGTATTTATCATTTTTATATATTTTCTAACTAATGACTGGTATTTTTCAGACAAAACTGGACTATTAATTTTAATTGGATTTATATATTCAGAAATTGGTTTCAAAAAGATAATTGAAAGAATGTAAGATGAACAATATATAACTGGTGGGTTAAACATATATTTTATAGAGGAAATATCTCAAAAATCGTTATATTCATAAACCTTTTTCCTGGTTTTGACAATTTTATTGCTATATATTTAATAAAATTTGTGATATAATCTATAAACATAAAAGTTTGATTATGAATAAAATAAATTAAACGAATAAAACTATTGTAGTATTATTATTTTTGTATTTTATTTAAGCTACACTAATTTATAAAAAATATTTATTCTTTTCGTAGTAAAGGAGTATTCCAATAATTATTACTTTCAAAAGATTTGTAAAATATATTTGATAACTATTAAATAGGATTTATGTAAATTGTTTATAATGTATTACATAATAGTAGTTTAAGGTATCAGCATTAAAAAAAAAATGTACATAGATATTTAAAATTTTCTATGCCAAAACTAATTAGTTAAATAGCAAGATATTTTTTGAAATTGTACCGTAGTATTTTATTTATTTTGAATTATTGATTTCCACCGATAATATTATATTTCGAGACGGGATACTACCCATTAAGCGATTTAGTGATATTAATATAATAAACCAATTTTACAAACCTTCCAAAACCAAATTTATCTACTAATGTGGTTATTTTAAGCGTATAATTCATTTTTTTGACAAAAGACTGTAACATATTCCAGTCGGGTCCGGAGCACTCGCGGTATTCGTAGTCAGTGCATATTACTGATGTTATTCTCGGAAATATCACCACTCTTAGTGGATATCCCTTTACATTATTTATAGCATAGTTGAGTTTACGGGCCCTGACGTATTTGTAAAACTTTTTGTCGAATATCCGAAGAACTTTCAAATCGTCTAAGTACAACAAAGATATCTTAAAAACTTTGAATTTCTTCCAGAGACGTTTAATATGTGACCATATGACTTTGTGTTTCAATTTGTTTTCGCTGACT